>JAOEHX010013926.1:3025-14796 GCA_025448015.1 Bolborhynchus lineola
AAGACTGTTACTCAGAGAAATTATATTTCTTATAAAACACATCTTAAGGGGATGAAGCATCAGGTTTTAGTAGCGAGGATTTTTGTCTGCAGCTTGCTGTTGTTTATCATAATATTCAATAAAATCTTAATTTCTTTATTCCAGATGGTCAATTTTAGAATTTAATTTACAAAACCAGTTATATTGCCATGCTAGTTAAGCATAGGAAGGTGGTCTTTAAAAGTGCATTTTGTGCTGGTTTAGTTTTGAGCCCTGTGGTTTAAGAAAAAAAAAAAAACCCCAAAAGCCAAAAAAAAAAACTGAAATTTTTTCCATTGCAGTCAGTGAGTTTTTGAACCAGGGCCACTTATGCAAATGAAACCAAACTGAGTGAGCCATTTGCAATGCATAATTTAGCTAAAAATGTTAACCTCTCCTTCTGTTCAAGGCTTATCCACAAGCAGATCACACATTCCTTGATTTTACATCTATTTAGACATGCTTTCTGGAAAAAAAAAAAATAATAATTACTCTAGTGGCTTTATTATCGCAACTATTCATGAGTATTTGATAACATTTATTTATAATTGTGTCTGGTATTACGTACAGATTTATTTGTTATTACTATTTCTAATTCAAATCATGAGGTTTAAAATATTTGCAGCTAAAATTCTGTGACATTTTCTTTAAAGAAGTAGTAGGTATTTTTTTCTTATTCTTAATATTTTTGGAACCAGATTACAGGTAATTGCCCTGTCTGGTACGGTAATGAGCTTCCAGTAAGGGAATTTATCCAACTTTCTGTACTTCAAGCCTTCCTATTTCCACAACAACTGGAATATATGTTCGATTTCTGTTTAAAATGGCATATCTGACTTGCCTTTGTAAGAGATCATTAAGACAGAATTCTAAACATGTTACCTATGGGTCCTTTGGATGCAGAGGAAAAACTGCTGACAATGCACTCACTGGGAGACCTGCGACCATGTTAGCACACTATAAATGTTAATATCATAAAGCCCATTTCAAATTTTATTTCTAACAGACTGGACAGCATAGGAATGCAGCCTCCTGTTGTTTGGTTTGTAAGATTTGGTGAGCTTGTATCTGTTCATGTCATAAAGAAAGCATAGCTCATCTGCAAAAAAGGTGTCAGCTATACTCCCTAGAAAACCAGCTTCTAATACAGAAGCCTATGTTGTTTGGCTAACAAGATATGGGAGCAGCATTTTCTCCATTTTCTTCCATAAATGCAGCAAAAGTAAAGTGCAACTCAGTAGGTATGAATTTGGCTTATTAGAAGCATAATACTTTCCTATCATAGTAATAGCTGCAGAAGGCTAAAAGTTATAAACATATTCTGCCATAGAATGTTTCTAATTAGCTGATATGTGATTTTGAATAAACAATGTCTTAAACTTATGAGTGTTTAACTGCAATGAAGAAATGTGGATATTCTTATATGTTCATTCGCATGAGAATTATAATAGTAAAGCTAATGGTTTATAAAGAAATAAACCAACAGTATAATAGAAACACTAATTATAGCAAAAAATTATGTATATTGTTCTCAGCATAATCAACCAAACAACATAAGACATTGATTGTCCAGCATCTATAAGCAATAAAAAAATATTGTATAATGTTTCAAACAGGAAAAAATGGAACTATATTATAAGCAACCATCTTAAATTTAGTTCCTATAAGGGCAGTTTACTCAGCATCCCGTTACCCAGCTGGTATTCCCTTGAGTTCTCATCTGTATCACACCAGCAACGCTTAAATTATTGTATATGTGAATATGCTAAAATTGAAAAGATCCCAAATAAAGTTTATTTTATATTTGCTAGACTAAGGTTTTTGGATTTTCTGTATTCCATTTAAGCACTTTTTAATCTCCAAAATGCATTATCTATTCCTCCCCATGGAATTAACCATCTTATAGAGGCCAAATCAGTCATTGCCAGGTGATTTTATTTTGAGTGATAGATCAGTTTACCCACAGAAGCAAGTTCTTCTATTGTCTGAGGAAGGAACAGTTAAGTTTCTTAGTAAATATCACACCCCCTTTATCATCAATGGGAACAAAAGTTTTGTCTTACCTTTGATTCTGAACTACAACACAGATTCTAATAGCATGTGCCTTGAAATGCCACAGGGTGTAAAGATTTCTGGCCTCAGTTTTGGTTTTCTCATACTTTTATATATAGTATCTGACGCTTGCTTCAATATACATATATGTGTATTTATTCAACTTTCCTTTCTGTAAGGAATAACTGCCTTCCCTTGGGAATGCGCTGAGAACAACTTTCTAGCTTTGGGAAGCTAAAGGACTTCTACTTGATAAACCACAGCACTATTTTCCGTTTAAATGTTTGTTTGAATGAACTGTCAGAGAATCTAGTTTACTTCTGTAAGAAAACATGTATGGTCAGTTGACTTTTACAGATTCAGGCTTGCAGAATGCAGACTGAATGGGAATAAAAAGAAGCAGGGAGGAAGAGGGAGTTTTCCTGTACATGAGGCATTTTCAGGAAAAATAAAAATCTCAATTTGACCCGAGGACTGAATATTAAATGAATTTGGATTTTTATATGAAGGCAAATTTGGAAGATTACTTCTACTGGTGGTAAGGAACTGAACAACCTAATTCGGTTCCTGTGGTAAGACTCACAAGAAGTGACTGCATCCTGTATTAACTTAATGATCTGATTGCTGAATATATTAATTCAACAGTCTGTGATTTAATTGAGTCCCACATCTGAGCTTGATTTTCAAATTATAATATCTAATTTCTTGGATTAATAATTGACATGGGTTTGGATTTATGGGTGACTGGCTTTCTTTTTGTTTGTTTCATAGGTTTTTATAAAATCTGAAAAGATATATATATATAAGCAGTTTAAATAAGAAACTAGTAACTCATACAGGCAGTTTTAAAAAGTTACTTGACTGCATTCTTCTGCCTAATCAAGCAAATGATGCTCTCTCAGCTGCCTACAGATTCTCTAGCAGAAAACATCATCTGGGTTTTGCCAAGTTATATGTTACCTAGGCTGCGTATTTCCTTTTACCCATTATATGCTACCACTTCCACTAGTATGAACTACTGAATTTAGAAATAATACCCTATGCACATACGAACATTAACATGGTGGTCTTAAAAGATGTGAAACTAAACTTCATAACTCAATTCCACAAATAGAAAAAAACCCACTATTTTAAAATATTTGTAAATTGTAAACACAATAACATCATTAACATAGCAGAAATGTATAAATCAGAGTTAATATTTTTTAAATTATATGCCTGCTGCAAGTTGTATGAAACTAATGTAAAAAGGATAACTAAAAATATGCAAGTTTTTTACTCTACTCTGTTAGAATACTTTATTAATATTCAAATAGCATCGCCTTCAGCTTTTTCCAGAAATTCTTCTTTTTTTGGGATAAATTCTTATATGGCAATAAGAATTCTCAGAGCTAAAAATACTGTTAAAAGCTTTATACTTGAATTGTCAATTTATTCTTTTTTGCAGAGATTGAATGTAAGGGTCCATACTTTTAGTCAGTAATGTTGACAAAACTGACATAAATGAAAAAACTTACAGTTGAGTTTCTGTGTGCTTTTGACAAGCTATAATGGAATTGTTTGCAAAGTTTTATTGAAATCCAAGCTTCCATTTATCTTTGTTAGCACAGGTACAGAAATCTGTGATATAATATTCCTGTATAAATGAAAGTAACTATAACAGAATTGGACGAGGAAAGGGAAAAATAATAGCATATTTTATTCTAAAGGAAAACTTGTTTTGTGGGTAAATATTTATACATTATTACTTTGACTTTTGTAACAATTGGATTGGATCCATTTCTTATGAATGCCTAAAAATCACAAGAATCTATAATAAAGGATGTCAAATAATTACCTTTTTCTCTTTTGTCAGGAAGTGGATTTCCAAACATAAGTGGCCTTTAACCCAAATGCTTCTTTTTAAGAACTTGCAGGGTAGACTATTGTTCCTAAATGCTTTGCTCTCTTGTGCTATATAATGCATGATGAAAAAGCTGAAAGTAGGCTAAACTGTATTTGCTGAACAAGGGTCTAACTTGATACAAAATGCTTAACACTAATTCTCAGTCCACCAAAAAGTTCAATTTATGCATAAAAGTAAATATGCAATAGGCCTCCAAATCCAACAGAAATCAGATGCTTCTACCTATAGGTCCCCAGCAAAAAAGCTAATATATGGAAATATTAGAGAAAAAAGACTTATCTTGAATTCAATTATATTTTCATGTGCATATTTTAAATTTGCTTTCAGAAGACTCCAAAAGTTTGTGTGACATTGCAGTTAGTAACTAATTTCACAAATACTATAAAAAAGAAACATTATCACAATAATGATAGAAATGTAAAGCTGTTGTGGTTTAAAACTCTCTCCAAACCAAAACTATGACAAAATGGTACTGCAGAAACAGCTGAAAGAATTTAAAAAAACCCAACAAAAACTTGGAGAGTTTATACCAGTTTTCTGAGAGATGGGAAACATTTTTTTTCTGTTAATTTGAAGTCTAACTAACATAAGGAGATTTCTGTACCTGCCTTAGTGAAGATGCAAACTAAATGGTAAATGAAATCAAAGTATCCAAATGTGCCAGTACATATTAAAGTATTCCATGATTCAGCTGACATTTCTAATAAACCAGGAAGGCTAAGATAATTTTGGGTAAAGAATGCATTGCGGCAGTGAATTGAACATCCTTCTTAAGAGAGAACAGCCTGAGTCAGTTAGCCTTTCATAACCCAGCACTGTTTCCTGTCCATTACCTGACACCACCTTCCTTCCACATTTAAACCTCTACACTCCTGAAGAAAACAATTCATGCCTTGACTCCAGAACTTAACCTAAATTATTTAATTATATTAAACTGGCTCATTTAAAATCCATCTAATATTCAAATTTTCATTATTTTTCATAAAATTGAGACCTGTGTGCTTACATGAACAATCATGCAGCAGTGTGGGATATTCATCACAAAAGGTCGTAACATGGATAAGACCTTTCCTTAATGGCAAGAAAACCCAAAGAAGATGAAGAAAAGATAAACACTATCGAAGAACAGCAAAAAAAAAAAGCAACAATTTCTCAAGGTGAAAACTTCTAATGATCCGCTTTACCCTGCTAATGTCAAACTAAATAAAAAAATGCCTTCATTAAAGAAAATTAGAATGTATATTATTTTAGGACCAAACAGTTTTTAAAGGTCTATTCACCATGCTATCAAAAAATTCACTAAATGCATTTGATTGATTTGTAACACAGAAGAACATATTATAGTTCATTAATTTTCCAAACATTCAACAACATTGCTTTTAGGTTAGATATACTGAAAACGTGGGATCTGAGCATGAAATGAATGGGTGGATACAGTTGGGTTCAGCAGTAGCAATCCTTTTTCTCCTTCTTAGTACCTGGGGCAGTGCTGTGTTTTTGACTTTCAGTCTGGGAACAGTGCTGATAACACTGACGTTTTTACTTGCTGCTCAGTAATGTTTACTCTGACCTAGGACTTTATAAGTCTCATGCTCTGTCATGGAGGAGAGGAAGCTGGGAGGAAGCAGAGACAGGACACCTGACCCAAACTGACCAAAGAGGTATTCCATACCACAGCACATCATGCCCAGCATAAAAACTGGGGGCAGTTACCCGGGAGGGTTAGGTCACTGCTGGGGTTGGGCTGGGTATTGTTTGGTGTGTGGTAAGCAGTTGTATTCTCTTCCCTTGATATTTTCCTTATCATTCTTATTAGTGGTGGTAGCAGCAGTGGTTTGTGTTATGCCTTAGTTACTGGACTGTTCTTATCTCAGCCCATGGGAGTTACATTCTTTAGATTCTCCCCCCACATCCCTCTGGGAGCAGGGGGGAGGAAAGCAGGGTGTGAGTGAGGGTTGCGTGGTTCTGAGTTACCAGCTGACTGAGCTTAAATCACGACACATACCAATAGGTAAATTTTGCTGTTGTTAGGGAGGTAAGAATTATTTGTGAAATTAAACTAAGAAGTCAGTTTAGAGAGATGGCAGATTTGATCTTAGATGATAGCGTATTAATAACTGTTACATTCTCTTTGTTTTCTGTCTGGCATAGCAATTCATTTTGTTCTTCATGATACAGCTTCTTGACCATGGATAGTGACAATGACAACTCCCTCTCCTCACTCCTTTGTGGGAGGGAGGCTACAGAGATGCAGTGGCCATTGTGGTAGAGGTAGCTGTCAGGAAAGTGGCAGGAGGCAGGCAACAGTTCAGGGACAAGCTGACACTTTCTAATCCTCTTTCTGTTCCAGGAAAAGCTGAGTCCTACAGGATTTCTAAACATGTACTAAATATAAGGCAGATAGAATATGCAACAACATTTTCCTATAATAAGAACTACAGTGTTAACATTTTCAGTTAAATTCATGAAGTTAAATCTATGAAGTTAAATTTACTTTTTCCATGTAACAGAACATTTAGAGTTGAAAGAGAGTTAGAGAAAGGAAACATAAGAGAAGTGCAGTGCCTACATACACTGGTATTATCTTTGGAAAGACCCAAGAGCTGGGAAGGGAGTAGGATATCGCCAATGTTCCCTTGGCTTTGGGATGTCAGATGTTAGCTGAGACTACTGAGTAACACTTCAGCGGTTGTAGAATGTTAACCATTGTTCAGAACCAGAAAAATTTGTTTGCCTAAGGAAGTTGAAATTTTGGTCAAATTCATTGCTAAAATTATGAAGGCTCTGATACACTAAACAGGTCTCTGTGCTTCAGGTGGTATTTTGTTCAGTGTTCCCTGTGAATCAAGTACTAGTTCTACAAAGGACAATATAAACTGCCTTGCCAACCTTTCTCTGGCTCCAAGGTGATGCAGTCATAAATATATAGATGTTCAACTGGATGTGTTATTTAGAATGTGCAGTTGTGTGGGCTGAAGTTGTGACTTTCCCTGGTGACTCAGTTTAGGGACATTTTACAAAAGCATCAAAGGGACAATTGTAGATATAATCTGTAATGGACAATTGCACAATTTAAGCAAAAAAATGGGGTGGTTTCTTTTCGGTTTTATTTTTCAGATTCACAGTGAATGATGAAATTATAAAAAGGATTTATGGGGTTGCAAGTTATATAGCTGGAGCCTGCATTGTAGCACTTGACTAATTAACACTGCTAGGATATGAAAGAAGAGGTAGGTAAAAATGTGCTAAATTAACAAGGGGCAGTAAGTCATTAAATTCTATTTTATTTATTCAAATTCAGTTTCTTAATGAAATTTCTGATACTATGTTTCAAGGAATGCTTTCTTAATGCTTTATATCCAAAGACTGCGGGAGAATGCAATTCTAGACCAAGTTTATTTTTTCAACCTGGCAACTGAAAGCTAAAGGTTGAAAATGTCTTACTTGAAAAGTCTGATAGGAGGACAACAGGTTAAAGAAGGTCTATCATTTATCCCAGGAAGATGGACTTAACTTTTATATTGTAGACATTAGCACTGGCAGAAACTGAAGTTACAAAATATTAACTAAAAGGAAAAAAATTAATAAAAATAATGCCTATACTGGATAATACTATGAAAAGAAAAGCTGATAATGTATTATTGAATTTTCTCTGAGTTAAAAAAAAAAAGAGTGTATGTTTTCACAACAGAGTTTCAGGTTTACATGCGAACCAAATAGAAAAGTTTTTACAATTAGGGATCTTGTGAGAGGGTAATGTTCTATCCAGTTGTCCTTTTTTTGTTTGTTTTGGTTTAGTATCTGTACTTATTTACTAGAGACCCCTGAAGGTAATTAAATATTTGGAAATATGCTGGAGATACATAAATAAGAAATTATTCCAGACATTTCAACAATTATTACATTAAAACATATTACATATGTTTATTACATATGTTTATTCCATACTACATTTAAGCAAATTGCATATATACACAGTATATTAACTTGCTGAGAATAACTAATCTTTACAACTACAAAATTCACCACAGGATCATTTGATGACTGATCATCAGAATCAATATCATTTTACTGATGAGAATCCATACATCATAATACTGAAGAAAGACATCTGTAATTTTCAGCAAGATGATGTTTTACAGATTTTTCTTTCATCCTTTCTTTTGCAACATTTATATCTGACTGTTTCCGAGACCAGTGTCCTGCAGCAAATGTTGCCAGCAATGCTGAATACTTTCAATTATTAGCTCTCTACTTCTCTGGTAGCTAAGCAACTGACCTGTGGTGAAGAATACATAATGATCTGCATATCCACCTTAGAGTATCAGACAGAGCATAGGCTTCAAAATATGGATTTGTTCACGCATATGGATGACTTTGGTTTAGCCTTCTGTGAATTATTAACTGTGTTTATGGTGTGTTTGATGTAAATAAGTCAAACACAGAAATAGGAGGTTGTATGTATACGTGTGTTGCTTTATCTTTCTTTGTTCATTGATAGTTATCACGCTGTTAGCAAGCAAACATTCAGCATTCTCTAAAATCAGGGTAAATACAGATTTGATTTCATCATAATTATCTACACAACACAATATCTTTTCGGGTTTTTTTTTTTTTTTTTTTAATATGAGTAATATGGTCTTGTTAATAAAGCAGAGCTTATGTAATGGAGATTTCAGAAAAAACAGCGTCTGTCAAAGACTTAATCCACATAAAATAGAGATGCTGCTAGTTGTCAGGGAGATGGTAGCATGAAGAAAAATTGAAAAATAACCTTACCCATTGCGAGGCCTTGCAATACATTAAGTGAGTCTGTACCTCAGAGTTGGTCTGGACATACTGTTTTTGAAGAATCCAAAATTCCAGTGAATCATAAAATCATAGAAAATTAGGGTTGGAAAGGACTTTAAGATCGTCTTCTTCCAACCCCCTGTAATGGGCAAGGAGGCTTCATACTAGACCATGTCACCCAAGGCTCTGTCCAACCTGACCTTGAACAATGCTGGGGTGGAGCATTTGCCACTTCTCTGGGCAACCTGCTCCAGTGCTCACCACCCTCACAATAAAGAACTTCTTTCTTACATATAACCTGAACTTCCCTTGTTTAAGTTTAAACCCATTACCCCCAAGCAGTTATCTCCCTTCAGATTTATTTGGTCAGAGGACTATGCTTATTTTGGTCCCCTGAAGCTTTCACAGTTGTAATCCTTTTATGTATCACTTTAGGGAGACTGCACAACATGAGGAAGCCTGGGATGGTCTTACAGGTAAAGCAAACTAATAGAAACTTCTTAAGCAAGCTGGCCAAAAACTTCATAAGGAATCCACAAGGAGCAACATTAAACAACATTTTAGATTATTTGGATTACATTATAATGATCTAAATAGGAAACATAAGGACACTTTGGCCAACAGAGATGATCTATTTGCAAACACACAAAAGTTAAAGGTGGAGCTAATAATCATACTCAGTGTGGTTTAACAATGGATTTTGCACAGTGCCAGTTTAAAGAGTGTTTGGGTAAAAGTGTAGTGCAAACCATTCTCCAAGATAAAGAACATACTGCAATAACTGAAATGGTTGGGAAGTATCTCTGAGGTGCTTGCATCTGAGTAGTGAAAAGTATTCATCTTGTATACAGCCCTTTAACAGCCCTCCTTTTTCAGTTAGCTCAAGTCCTCAGGGAGTTTTTAGGCATTGTAGTCTGTGGTAAAATTAAATTGAAGGGAAGAGAAAATGTGTGCAGTCAGAAAGCCTGGAGAAACTATCATTTAACCTACTGGAAGTCTGTGGGTATCTGTACTAGGTACAGTTTTCAACAAGTAGTATTTATATTACTCTTGGAATTATTTCTTTTTTTTAAAGTTCACAATTATTTCCCAAGTCTTTAAAACATCCTACCAATGATAACTATAAAATTGAGGGGAGTTGACCCTAGCTGGACACCAGATATCCACAATGACACTCTATCACTCCCCTCCTCACCTAGACAATGGGAAGAAAATATAACAAAAGGCCCATGGGTCAAAGGATAGAGAGACATCACTTGCCAATTGCCACCATGGGCAAAACAGACTCAACCTGGACAAATTAGTTTAACATCAATCAAATCAGAGTAGGGTAATGAGAAAATTAAACCAAATCTTAAAAACTCCTTTCTCTCATCCCTGCCTTCTTCCCAGCTTAACTTTACTCCTGATTTTCAATACCTCATCCTTCCTCCCTGGTTGCACAGGGAATGGGGACTGTGGTTAGTTTATCACAAGTTGTTTCTGCTGCTTCTCCCTTCTCAGGAGAGGACTCCTCACATTCTTCTTCTGCTCCAGCATTGGTCCCTTCCGTGATGCAGTCCTTCAGGAACAGACTGCTCTAGTGTGTGTGTCCCCCACAGGGTCACAAGTCCTGTGGCCAACCTGCTCCAGTGTGGGTTCCTCTGTCTATGCAGCTACAGGTCCTGCCAGGAGCCTGCTCCAGCATGGGCTTCCCATGGGGTCACAGCCTCCTGTGACCCTGCTCTGGTGTTGGGTCCTCCACAGGCTGCAGGTGGATATCTGCTCCATCGTGGACCCCCATGGGTTACAGGGGGACAGCCTGCCTCAGCATGGTCTGCAAAGCATACTGCAGGGGAATCTCTGCTTGGATGCCTGAAGAACCTTCTCCCCTCCTGCTGCACTGACCTTGGTGTCTACAGAGCTGTTTCTCTCACATACTCTCATTCTCTCTGGCTGCAGTTGCTCCTATGCAGCAAGTTTTTTCCCCTTCTTAAACACATTATCCCAGAGGTGCTACCACTGTCACTGATGTGCTCAGCCTTGTCTAGTGATGAGTCCTGTCATGGAGCCGGCCAGCACTGGCTCTTCTGTTCACAGGGGAAACTTCCAGCAGCTTTACACAGAAGCCACCCTGGTAGCCCCCTGTTACTAAAATTTAATTTCACACTGACAGTGTAACATGGGCTTTTTTTGACTCTTCAAAGTGGATATGGGCAGAGCTATCTATTATGCAATTTGCTAGCTTTATCTGAGTTTGTAAAACACACACATATAATATGGAAACAGAAAAAGTAAACCCAATTGTTAATGATGTTTTCTTTTTACAAATAAAAGATATTCAGACCAGTAGATGGTCCAGATTTCCTCAGTAACTACATGTTAATGGTTTGGTAAGATTTTAAAGCCATAATATAAACCAGAAAACATCAGCGGTTTCCATGGCTTGCTTCTGAGCCAGCCTTCATAACAATTTTTTTGTCATAGAATCCTCACAGACAGTTAAGCACTGCACAGCTGAAATTAAAAACCTGGCAACATGTCCTGTCTTTTATTTATTTTTGTAGATCTCAGAAAAAGACCGCAAAGCACATCAGTGTTATTGAATATTAAATTCAATTATTAAAAAAAAATAAGAAGTCAGAGACTCTAAGATGATTTTGTCTGCACAGTTGAAGAAAAATATCTCAAGTTCCCTTCTCCAGAAAGAGTTTGGAGTTATACATTCTTTTAAATCAACAAATTATTAAAACAAATAATCTGAAAAATTACTTTCTTAAGCAAGGGATTTTCTTTATATTAAAGCAGAGGATTTCACTTGGGAACATTGATATAAAAAATTGTAATAGATAAATAGATGTGGATTCTATTCTGGTCTGGGACTGAGAGCCCCTCTGTGATGTGGGGAGAATAAATGATGTGGTCTCCCTTAACAACTGTAGTCTGCTGGATTTCTTTCAGACTTTTCCAGCAGTAATAAGTATAGGATATATTAAAGAAATATAAAAAAAAAAAAAAAAAAAAG
>JAOEHX010013928.1:0-10752 GCA_025448015.1 Bolborhynchus lineola
GTTAGATCACTGCTCAGTTGGGCTGGGTAGTGGTCGGCGGGTGGTGAGTGGTTGTATTCTCTTCCTTTGTTACTTCCCTTATCATTATTAATGGTGGTAGCAGCAGTGGTTTGTGTTATACCTCAGTTACTGGACTGTTCTTAACCCGTGGGAGTTACATTCTTTCAATTCTCCTCCCCATCCCTCCAGGAGGTTCATGTTAGAGCTAAACAGATTGGTATTCATTTAGCCTACAAATGAAAACCTGATCTTGTAATTAACCGTCAAGAAAATGATTTCACAAATTGCATAGAATACTACAGTCACTGTGTGCCTGATATGATCTATGACTGTGTAGTGTGTCAGAAACATCTAAAACACCGTTAATAAACAGAGTTTACACAGATATGAAATAAATTAAGGCCAAAAGGCAATTTTTTAATATAAAGGACATCAGCTCTAGCAGATTGTAATGCCACCACTCTACAGTGCCCAGAATTTAGCATTTATCATAGAATGCCGAACAAGTAGAATAATGTAACATCAAATCTGCTTTGCAAGTACATGTGGAGTGGCCTATAGAATGTATTTTGACTAGTTCCTGAATTTTGATGACTTTTATTTATGATTTTTGACTCCTTTTGTGCCAATTGTAACAAAATAATCTTTCCTCCAAGGCAGCTGGCATTGATTTTAAGACTTGTTATCTGGGACAGTTGATGTTGGTACTTTCTTAAGATAATATCAAAGAAATCCTTCAAAGATGAAAAGAAATTATTAGATAATTCCTTACACAAGAATAGTACAGTTTTCTGTCCTGAACAATGCTAGCAAGATGATGGCCCAGTAAACTGAAGACTGATGTAGAAGTATCAGTCCCTTCTGTGTGTTCTTAAATGATTTGGATGGATTCCCTACTTTTCATGTGGTTGGAGGGGAAGAACTATTTTGTCCATTTTTTAAATTACTATAAATTTGGAGGAGGCTAGAAAGGACAGTAGCATAATTGCAGAATGAAAAGAACTAATTCCTATGACAAGAAACTAATAATCTAACTGTAGTAACAGTTAAGGAGGGAAAGCAAAATGTGGATTCGACCTTCAAAGAAGCTGAACTGATTGACACAAAATACTAAGACAGGGACTGTGATGATAAAGATTAAAGCTTTCCTTGGCTTTATAAATCACGCCCCTTATGTACTGGACAAAAGTTTCAGCTTATGAAGAACAGTATTACTTGAAATATTCAGAGTGTCAACAATCTTTGCAGCCCATTCGCATCACCAAATATTACAATGAGAATGTTAACCCTTATAGCTCATTTTATATTAAATATAAATCAATCTTTTCATAAAGCCACTTTAAAAAAAAACTATTATTTTTCATATCTCCCCAACATTAGTTTTCCATTTATAATATGGATGAAAAAGTATCACCTTTACAAATCCTCTTAGCTTCCATTTGCCAGAGTTCTTCAAGAATGGAATAGATATAAATAAAACCTTACCTATAGTAGCTTTCTATTGGGATATCTTCATGGGTTTTCTGGCACTTTTTAACTAAATGGTAATCAGACTTAATGGTAAGCATACAAGCACTCAGCACTAAATACTGCCTGCAGGTAATAGGTTAAGTCATTAGCCAAATATTTAAAAATTCTGTAGTAAATCTCCATGAAAGAAATGAAATATAGCAAACAAAGAACATCAGGTCATGACACTTCTTTCTATAAAAGTGCTGTCTTGCCTATGCCATGCAATGGCATGACTGAGAGGCAGTATATGCTCTGCAATATTATGTGGTCAGGCAATGAGCCATTTTTCCAGTCATGAGTAGCACTACTATTCTGAGTTCTTCTAAAACCTACCGCTATAAAGAACACTGTAAAACTAGTTACTTTATGGGTAGGTGTTTGTTTACTCTATTTGAGAAAAGGGAGGTTACATACACTAGGGGCAAGTAACAGCATTAAGATCTCTTTCTGAACTTATCAACTGCCTGCTAAAAAATATTGTGAAGTATGCTGTTTCTTTACATAGAATTACCACTGCAAGGTTTAGGATTCCCCCCCCCCACACACACACACACTTCCACAGAACAGCTGATGTTGGTTTTCTGATCTACTGTTTCATTTGTAGAGCAGACCATCACATCTAGCTGATTACAATACTACCTCAGAGGATGGTTTGGTAAAGCTCTTGAGGGTAAACACGAAATAAATCTCATGTAGCCTATTTTTTTCCTCTAAACATTCCTTACAATGATGGAAATTTGAGCTCATGCTAATCTTGTTCTCACTAACATGGTGTGTTACATTAAATGTAATACTTAACCTTCCTGGAAGGAAGCACCAAAAATTCCACCACCAAAAATTCTACTTATGTCAAGAAAAACAAACACGGTGAATTAGTAGAAAATATGTAGAGTTTTCTGACTGCAGGCTGAAAATGCAAGCTATTTTAAGACTACCTCAAAACACATGCAGTTTCTATGTTCCATGGAAGAGCTGCCTGACGATGCTATTTTCAACGGGATATGTTTAAAAAATGGGTAAGCATTTTTAGACTCTAGATTTTAGATTTAGAGAAATTCACAGGAAAATAAATTCCCAGCCCTAAAGCAGATCAAGGAACTCACAATAGCTTAATCATGTAATAACACCCCATCCTTAATTCTACTCTCTGTATATCTGTTGTTCAGAGGTAAACAATATGGAAAGGGATTTACACTCTTTGCCTGTAAGTCTGGAGGCTGTGAAAGACCAAGACTTGCTGACAGGAGAGTTGCATACTATGTATTTAAAGCTTAATCACTTATCTGTTTTGAAGGCTTTCAAAAAATATACAAAGCTCTGCTCTGAGAAAAATCTTTCCTGTTGCCAAAGCCCATTTAAAACAGGATTAGTGTCTGCAGAAGTATACTTTATTTTAGATTCATGCCAACAAGGCTGATGGAGCCATTCCTGATAAGCTTTATGACTCCAAACCCCCCTTTGTTAGAGGGAGTTCTTGTTTGGATGGGTTTTGCATCAGGTGTGGAGTAAGAAGAAAATTCATAATTCAATATTTGTTTCTTGGAATAAACTTCACTGGGAGAGGTAGGCTGTCATGCCATGTAGCTGTTTCTCCTCATTCACAGAAAACCTATATATAGAGCTGCTTCCTGGAGGAAAATTAGATTCTGAAATGTATCAAGCACTTGTAACTTCTGCTGAGTTCCCAAAGAGCACTAGGTGCATAGCATTCCTCATAAGCTGGCTGTTTAAATATAGGCACATTTGATTGAGTTTAGCTTTCCTAACTTAAAATGTGTGGCAATTTTCCCAGAAGAGCAAAAGGAAAATGTGACTCAGGTGTTCCAGAACCTCTATATATTTCATTTTCCTATTAGGGATAAACCCTAAAGTAACACCAGAACTGAAATGGCAGTTGAGGAGATTCAGCAGAGCTAGAGGAATGTAATTTGGAATTTTCTCTGAGGTGGAATGTGCTCAGAATTAATTATCAACCATTTGTACTCAGCAAAGAAAACTAAGTAGTAGTGTACTTCATGGAATGATTAAAACATGCTTTGCACTGTAGGAACAAAAATATCCAAAAATGTAAAAAACCATTTCACTCTAATTTACCATATTTCATCTTCATTTTCAGGGTGATGTAAGGACATGCCCAATATTGTAAATTGCCAATATTCTCTTAAAATCCTACTGGAATTACGTTTTCATAATGCTAGGTCTTTGTTTATGGTTCATTAATGCTGAAATTAACAAGCTGTCAATAATTAGAGGGATAATATAAATTACAATGTAAATGTTTTTTAAAATGATAAATATAAATTACACTGGCTGTTCAGAGTAGGTAGAAAATGTCTTTACTGTTCTTTGAACCAGATGATCTGAATGATGGGTGAAAAGAATCTCTTAAGTTTGTACAAACCCAAACATATTTAATTGAGCAAACCATTACAGGCGACAAACTAACATTTTATTTCCATTTCTCCCTTTCATTTTACAATTTTTCAGAATGTAGTCACACAAGAACTGCAGTTCAGGCAGAGACTGTGGGGTGCCACACAGATGGAGGAAAGCACCCATGTGTTGTAACTTCTAGTGTTTGAAGAGAAGTGCAGAGAAGTCTGGCAATTCTCTTATCTCTGCTAAGGCATAATCAGCAGCAGGTTAGTACTGGAGTATTAGCTAAGGAACCCTGATAAAAGGGCAGTAAAATAACCACTGTAGACTAAAGCCACCCTAAATAGGTCAAGGTCTTAATTGGTACAAAAAACTGTAATTGGGTTCCTAAATTAGCAGCCTAACTCTCTAATATTGCCTTGCTGTTAATGGAAAAAAGTCACCCAGAAGATGACTCAGATATTATTGTAGGTACCTATATCTTTCTGTTAGTTAAAGATATTGAGACTAGGTCCACAGCAGATAAATCCTGTTCATAATCAGTTGTGGAATGGTAATATAACCTTTATTGCCACTCTAGCATCCTGTTTATACTGCCTTCTCTTATGAATTTACTAGGAAATGAAAGTCAACAAAATATAAAGGTTACAGTGATATACTGAATGCATTTTGTCTTTGGTATTGTTATGCAATGAAGAGTTTAAGCAGTTCACAGCTTAATAAATACACTACATTTCAATCTCCCCATGTAGATTCCAGAGACAACCAGTACAATTTCTGCATAAAATTTTTGGAAAGTATTTTTCCCGCAGAAATTGTACTGTTCCCCTCATAAATAAATCTTCATAAATTATTCTGTAGACCAAAAATAGCATGGTATGTTTTTACCTACAGTAAAGGCGATAGATTTTTAAATGATCACATACAGTAGGCACCTATTTCACATAGCAAAAACCCAACCTAACTAAAAAAAACCCAGCTCCCCTCTCCCTTAATTGGATCAAGTGTTGACAGAGCTCAGCCAGTAGCTAAAAGAAGGATTATACATTCCCCAAACAGTGCCACAGGAAATTAATTACCCATTTTTTAAGAAGTGCTTCTTCCTTTGTGTTTATGAATAAATGTTCATTTGGATTTTGTTCTTTTGTATCTGAAGAAAAGCTTAGGACTTCCAATTTATTCACTGCACTAATTTAAGAGCTCATTTTCATTTCTCTCCATCTGATATCACAATGCAGGCACAAAGTGCCATAAAGAAATACTTTATAAAAATCAACCCATATCTGCTAGTTAATTCTGAATAGTACAATTTAATCCAAGATCTGTGTCTGAATTAAGAAAGCGGTAATTGAAAAGTTAAAGAAATGCCAGCTGAATGGAAGTGGCACATTTTATAGAACTTTCTCAAGAAATGGGAAGCTTCGCAAAGTCTGCCGTGCTAAAGTCAGTTTTTAATTATGTTACTATAAATTAAAACTAATTATGGTTGTTGGAGTAGAATCATCTTCAATTTATGCTGCAAATGAAATAAACTCTATCCCCCTAAGGTACAATAGAGCAAAAACTAAATGTACATGAAGAGATTTCTAGTTTTGCCAGTATAGTCACTGGGAGAGGTATCACTCTGGCCCATATTTGGAAAACTTGGAATATTGGAGACATTGGTTTACTGCAACTGCTTTGTTAGCTGTTTTGTTCTGTTTCAAATTTATGATTTCCTTAGTAACAGTATCAGGCAGGCAATTCTTAACAGCTTCAGAATTCTGAGATTCTAAAATATGCACAAACATATGCATAAACACAACGAGGTTTCCTTCACTTCTTCACAGGGATTTTAGAACATCCATATCTAAGGACACTGGGTGTTGCTCCAGGAAAAACGCCATGCCTTTCTATTCCAACTCTGGATTTGCATCAAAGGGAAGACAGAAAGAAGAAAAATAAACCCAGAAAACTAAATTTAGTCACATCAGATGGAAGCTACCCATCTGATGTGACTACTCTCTAGAGATCTGGGCCAGTGTGTGCTTGCAAAATGCAGTGTCATGACGGCATCAAACCCAGCCCAGACTCAGCACTCCCAGCTCTGGGCTCTTTATGGTCAAGTGCTGAGGATGGCCTTCATTCCCCAGGACTATGAAGCTAAGTAACAGAGTAAGGCAAACTGGTGAATGAAACAGCTAGTGAGATGGTTGTAAGGATGTGACAGAAACTTGGAACAGCACATGCTACAGCTTGCTCTTTAATATTTGACATGGAAGGAAGTGATCTCCAGCCTTCACAGTTGGCAGACTTTTGTATACCTTCAATCCCCATGGGATCCTGTGGTTTCAGTTCCCTCCATCTTTAAAATTCTTTGTTTAAAAAAAAAAATAAATCAAGGACTTGATTTTTTTCAGAACTCTTCTCTGCCTTATATGACAACTAAGAATTAGAGTTCACTTAGCTACTTTCAAGTATAGGTGAGAAATCTATCTTTTCTAAATTATTTTCTTCTCAAATATGGAAAATAAAATCTAGAAGAGCAAAGGCATGGTCTTAAAATTGTTTTCCATTGAATTAAGCTGTCAAAGGCAAGTGGCAGATATCCTTTGATGTCTAAGCTACAAGCATTTCCAGTACCCTTCCAGTTGGAATAAACAAGTGACCATGGAGAGGACAATCAGTAGTATATCAACAGTAAACAGAAGCAATGTATTTTTTTTTTACTTTCAGACTTTATAACAAGAAAACTTGTAATAAAGACATGTAATGGCAAAATGCTTGTAATTTAGTAAAACTTATACTAACAGTATAATAATTCACAAAACTAGTGAAGTCGGATTAGGTACGTTTACTTGAAAATATTCAGCCTGATGGACAGATACTGAATGAGTCTTGCTCTGTATGCTCTGGCATGTCTACATCACTATAATGAAACTGGAACTGTATTTATCTAAAGTCAGCAGGATGTCTTTTTTTTTCTCTGCAAGCACTTTATCTTAAAATAATGTTGGGTATTTTCCTAAACACAAGTGAAGAGTTTTACAGAGGTTAATTTAACTCGAGATTTATCCTAATATCTCTGCACTCCTACAACTATGCATAGAAAAGTAATTGTTGCATATCCCCCATTGATTTCTCACAAAGACAGAGCCTCAATGCAGCCCACAAGGAATTAAATACATTTTGGAATAATGTAAATATTATACTTTCAGAGAAGTATCCTTGATCATGGCAAATCCTACTCATTGTGGCCATTTCTATACTTTCACTGAAGTCTCCCTTGCACAACAGAACTTCTCATACACAAAATAAAACCACATTCTTCCCAAATCATCTTCTCTTTAGTTTTGATGCACTGATACTGTAAGTATGCAGTATATACCACTGAACAGTGAATCAGCCCAGTAACTTAAAGAACAGCCTTACCTTTCACAGATAAAACTGGTATGCTACTCTCTAAGAAGCTAGGAAAATACATTTATCAAAAGCCATATATTTTTGGTCTGTGCACTGAAAACTAACACAGTCAGCACACCATGCACTGATCTGGTCTTTAATATTTTTCACATTAACTATGTTCATCTTAAAACATGGTATAACTCTTTCGAAGCACAGAAGAAAGAGAAAAAAATGCACTACTCCAAATTGTGTACTTAAAACAAAATCAGTGACAGCAGAATCTATTGTATGTGATTAACCGGAAGGGGGGGAAAACAGGACACTGTCAGGAGACTGCCTACTCCCAGTGCCTTTCAGCTACTAGAACCCTACACAGTGTTTGACATAACTTCATAAATTCATGCTGCTTCAGCTGTAAAAGCTGTAAGGGACAGCTGAAGACTGTTGAGCTTGATGGAAACCAACAGGATCATCTGTAGAAAAAGATCTCTCTTACGCTGAAATAAATATAAAAAGCTTTCTAAACCACTGATGCGAAGTGGTTCAGTATCTCCTTTGGGTCTAATAGGAAAACCCAGTAAAAATCTGTCTTTTTTGCCGGCTTTACTGACTATTGAAGAATCCTAAAAGCAACTGTTGTTCTGGCAACAGTGAAGAAAAGACAGAATAGTAAAAAAAAGTCTCAGAGCCTCCTCAGGTTGTCACTGACCTCCAGTCTTTTCGCACTCTAATACCAGGCATTTTACCCTGGGTTTATGACACAAAACAGCAAAATGCGGATCACAGCAGATCGTTCTTTCCTGCTGCTGTGCTTTTGTAAGCACATCCATTTAGGCCAGCATGTGTGAGAAGTGCCAAGAATTAATTAACAGTGGCCTCCTTAAAGAAGTAGCCCATACTTCCATTGTTCTAGTATTAGTCATACCTTGTGGTTTTCTAAACCCACCTTACTATGGGGACTGATCATGAATGATCCTTCTTTCTTCTCCATTAACACTGAGTAATCACTGTTAATCTGCTGTATAGGGAAACATCTGGATGCGGTATAACTAATGTACAGTGAGGAATATAAAATATTTTAGAAAGAAGAAAATAACATGTTTGTTACTGAATCATGCATGCTAGGATAGCTGACAATGTATATTTTTGTTGTAAAGTAAAACATTATTTTTATACCCACAACAAAACATGGACCTGCAGAACTTTTCAAGCAATCTTCTAACAGCTTCATACGACTCTTTTGTAGCTCAGGACTGTCCCATTCATCTGCTTCAACGCCCCAGTATAGGTCTATGACCTGGAAAACAGCATGCAACATTGTTACTTTATCATATGCCCTTTCTACCTACTGAAAATTAACTTTGCCAACATTTTGTGCACTGCTAAGGACTGTTCTGCAGTGCAGTAAAAGACAATGATGTCTATATCCAGCCTTTACACAGTCTGGCAGGGTTTCCTTAGGTGAATGACAATTCAAGCCTCTTATTTTCCCTCCCAGGTAGTTGCTCCTGAGATAGTCTCTCATTTCATATTAATATTTCTTTGCAGACATTAGCATGACAAGATCTTGATTTGATACAGGCTTTACTTGCTACTAAATTGCATATAATGGATAGGTAAGAATAATGACAAAAGCATTGATAAAATCCTGGCTCCATGGAAATGAACGGAAGTTTTGCTGTGGATCACAGTCAAAACCACGACTTGACACCTTGTGTCACTTGTATCCACAGGATATAAACTCATCCTGTGTGCATGGCTCAAAAGAAATAATATGTGCAACTCTGTAATATCCTACTTCTTTTGTTAGATTGTCTTTTGTTACTTTAGAAGCAGAGATTGTATAGATATGCAATGGCAGACAGCTTGCTGCTCAGCTTTTCATCTGTAGCTATAGACTCGGATTTGTGATGGTAATTAGTTGCAAACAAACTGGAAGAAACTGGACTACGGATGTTAAATTTATTTGAAGAAACAAGCAATGAAATGTGATTTCACTACACATTTTAACTAAAAGGCTGAATTCTTACTGTGGAAAATTAAGTTAAATAAAGTAGAAATCATATATATACATTTCTTTTGGAATAAAACTTAGGGTACATACTACTACTCGCTCACTGAAGCTACTATTGATTGTTAACATCATCTGTGTAACTTGAACAAAAAAGAAAGGCCAAATGGGTAGTTAAAAAAAATAAATTTAATGTGACATGAATATATTACAATATTGTTATTTGTGATATAATTTGTACAATTTGTAAAATAATTTGCATAATTTGTTGTAATATGGAAGCACTCTGCTGTTTCCACCAGAAACAGAATCAGCCTGAAGACCTAATATAACAACTAATAATGAGTTGATGTAAAATTCACTGGTTTGTATACAGCTGGATAATCTCCTTGGAAAATATCTCATAGCAATAAATGCCAAGGTTTTAGACCTAATCCTAGAAGTACTAGTGCCCATGTTTAGTATCACTATCAACAGTCTCATTGGTATTTCTGCCAGAAAAGTTTGGGATGGTTGTCAGTGTTTGCTGGAGTAGGCACACTGTTGTGAAACACAAGAGATAATGCACCGTCTTAATTGATGATGAGTGAAATAGCCCAATAGAATGCATTGTAGCTTACACTGCCAAAAAAATGCACATAATATCTTTATTTTTCACAGAAACTCTTGCTCCAAAATTTTGCTGGAACAAGCAGCTTCTGCTTTACAAAACCGCATCTCAAACAGCCTTCTTATTTCCCTCATTTGCACTGTCCTTTTCTTTCAGTCTGATTAGGAAAAAAGTGTTCCTGTCTTCCTCCCTCCCTTCTGTTATTTATCACTAAGACTTCATTACTGAACTTCACACTGCATTCAGATGTCTGATTACTTGAATGATGTATGATAAAGCTTAAGTATTCTAGTCATAAAATTAAAGCATCTTAGCATACAGTTAGAAATATTTGAATTACTGATTGAATGAATTTATTGCGCAGCTCAGGTTCATCAGAAACATAAAAGCAATTTCTATTTTAATTAAACGTAAATTCTGTAAATGTGAAGCGAAAATTCTCTGGAATAGCAGACATTGTAGTGGCTCAGCAGCTTCTTTCTGTGTGTTATAATGTTATAGGTATCACAGAAACATGGTTGGATGGCTCCTATGACTGGAGCACTGGAATGGAAGGTTATAGGCTCTTTAGGAAAGACAGGCTCAGTAGGTGGGGAGGAGGAATTGCTATATATGTTAGGGACAGGCTGCAGAGTATGAAACTCTGTCTAAGGACAGGTGAGCAGTCAACAGAGAGTTTGTGGGTTACGGTTAAAAGGAAGTCAGCTATGGGAGACATTATGGTGGGGATCTGTTACAGACCACCTGATCAAGAGGACTCTGTGGATGAAGCACTCTATAGGCAGATAGGAACAGCCTCATGCTCGCAGGCCCTCGTTCTCATGGGGGACTTCAACCACCCTGATATCTGTTGGAGGGA
>JAOEHX010013928.1:10852-21504 GCA_025448015.1 Bolborhynchus lineola
GGGTGGTGAGGCACTGGAATGAGTTGCCCAGGGAAGTTGTGAATGCTCCATCGCTGGCGGTGTTCAAGGCCAGGCTGCACAGAGGCTTGAGTGACATGGTTTATTGTGAGGTGCTCCTGCCCATGGCAGGTGGGCTGGAACTAAATGGTCTTTAGGTCCTTTCCAACCCTAACTATTCTATGATTTTATGATTCTATGATAGAAAATTTTTATGGGGTAATACAATTTTGGCACATAGTATCTTAACTTGTTATAATTTTGTGCTGCAAGAGGAAATATTTTAGCAATCAAACCTCTGAAGATACAAAGAATTCCAAAATGAGGGGTTTAGTGTTTATGTTAACTGAATAAATAGGTTGTACAAAGTTAAAGACATGGAACAAGATGACAACTGTTTCTGATGTTGAAATATCTTTCTAATTAGAAAAACCGTGTAACAAACACACGGTCTAATTTTCAGTAAGGCTCCCAAGGTAAGACCACAACCAGTGCTTGGTGCAAGAGCTACTTATACACAGTGGGCTGACACTAGTCTAGCTCATTTCCACACTAGTCACCTAGCAGAGACTTTTTGTTCAAATTTGAGTGTTTCCTCTCACTTATTTTAGCTTTTGTCCTGCCAATCTTACAGTTTCACAGGTTTTTCTATGGAAATGAAATAACTTTATCACTTCCAAGTCCTTAAAAAAAAAAAAACACTAAAATTTTCATTCATGCAAAATTCCACTTTCCTTCTAGTGCATATCACATGATGAAAATGACTTGAAACAGTTCGTTGCTCCCAAGAAGAGTATGCTGCTAATTAACTATGGGTAGTTACCCTCCAAAATTTTCCATTACAACTATTATTGTTAGCCTATCTGTCCTCCCCTAAAAAATTGCTGTATTTCAAGAACAAAACACTGTGCACTCTGGGAGTCTTTTTCTCAGCTTTCTTGCTTTCAGTCTTCACCAATACCTGCAATTTGGAAACATTTTCTGATTCAGTGGAAAAGGAAGTCCATCAAGCAAACAAATTCATAGGAGTGATGGGCTGCATTGAAAGGAGCATGACCAGAAGGTTGAAGGAGGTGATCCTGCCCCTCTCCTCTGCTCTTGTGAGACCTTACCTGGAGTATGGTATGCAGCTCTGGTGTCCTCAACATAAAAATGACATGGAACTGTCGGAACAAGTCCAGAGGAGGGCCACAAGAATGCTAAGAGGGCTGGAGCACCTCCCATGCGAAGACAAGACTTAGAAAGTTGGGGCTGTTCAGCCTGGAGAAGAGAAGGCTGTATGGAGACCTTCCAGTATCTGAAGGGGTCTACAAGGATACTGGAGAGAGACTTTTCATTAGGGACTGTAGTGAGAGGACAAGGGGTAATGGGTTTAAACTTAAACAGGGGAAGCTCAGGTTAGATATAAGGAAGAAGATATAAGGAAGAAGTTCTTTACTGTGAGGGTGGTGAGGCACTGAAACATGCTGCCCAAAGAAGTGGTAAATGCTCCATCCCTGGCAGTGTTCAAGGCCAGGCTGGGCAACACGATCTAGGATGAGGCATCCCTGCCCACGGCAGGGGGGCTGGAACTAGATGATCTTAAGGTCCTTTCCAACCCTAACCATTCTGTGATTCTGTGAGTCTATATTCAGTTCTGCTTCCACATGTGGTGGTAATGTTCCCTAATGGCTCCCACTAACTTGATCTCATTCTTTGCAGGAACTGAAATGCTTATTGGTGCAGCCAGATGACTCAGCGGAAGACAAAGCAATGAATGTACTCAAATACATGTTGCTTGGGTCATGATTTATCAGAAGAGGGCATCTTTAGAACACCCTATGCTACAGTGCGTTTGTGGTAGTCACACGGAAGGCTGTTCCTGTTTGGTCAGTGAAAGTTTACATATCAGGATAAAAAGTTATGTGTTCTGCTCTGTATAGAGAAATATAAATTTATCCTTGTATCAGAAAGACACATAATACTTTCTTATCATTGCTGCACTCTTCGATTCTGTATGCTAACCTAAGAAACTCAGTGTGTCAGGAATGGAAAAGGAGGAAAAAAAGTTTTAATAAAGTCTACTGCAGAGCCTCCTCCAAAATGCTTTGCTACTTTCCCTTGGTAATCTTTTGTACAAGCTTTTCTACTTTGCTTCCGCAGAAACGTGACAGCTTCCTAGCTGTTTTCAGAAATGTGTAGTGAAGCTGTCTCTCAGACCTCGTATCACATAAGGATATTCTTGGTGTTGAAACTATATAAAAAAATAATTTACTTCCATGAGTATCAACCAGAGTAAACTTAATTATTCCTCCTCCAGAGACTACATTACAATCCATTTGAAGGAAGACGTGTTTTCTCTCACAGAGAATTAAGCAGTGGATTACTTGGAAGAGATATTTCCCTCCTGTCACTGAAATGTCTCCTCAAAGATGACTGAGAAATAAAGAGTTTATATTTTCCCTTAATATCATATGGTAGCAACAGGAGAAAAACACTTCATTATTTAAATATCTTTTGCTATTCCTTTCATCTGCCACTGCAGCTGGGACTTCCCAATCAGCTGATGAGTTAGGACCTTCATATGAAATTCTTTTATAGCCATAATCAAAAATCACTCTGGAATTTGGCACCATGCAGATTCAGCAACTCCACTGTGACTCAGGGAATTAAAACCAAATATCACCATTTAAGAACTTGTTATTTTGATTAAAAACCAGCTGCATGTGTACCAAGAATAATACACTGGGAGGAACAGGATGTTGCATAAAAGGCATTTGCTGTTTCCAAATAAGCTTCACTCTGGAGAGCTGAGTTTTTGGGGTCACTAAGACAGGAGGTTAATGCTAGCATGTGAGGAAGGCTTGAGGATGTAGAACCAGAATTTTTTTTTTAAAAAAAAAACCCAACAACCAAAACAAAACTATTTTTAAAACATAGCATGCTATATGTATTTCTCTCAGCAGAGAGCCAGTTTCAGGCCTGCTGCCATATATGGAACTTGACTTGATGACTTTACAGGGCTGTGAATTTGGATATACCTGACTTAAAAGTCCCAGTGATTTTAACTGTGACGCCAAACTCGTGTTTTAAGTTAAATGCAACTTATAATGCAATTTATTACCAACTAGTTCTTACTAAAGATGTGGATGGGTATCTGTCTTCCATAACACAGAGGAAAATATGAACTGACTGAAGCAATGGGAATTTTACAATTGGCATTAAAGTGAGCAAATTCCATAGTGTACAATCACAGTAGAAATGTTCCATATGCAATTCATTTTGGCAATCAGTTTCAATATTCAACTGGTTAAATTATTTTCCACATTACAGTAGAAAACAAACCCACAGATAGATATAACAATTATGTGAATATACAGATGGTGCTACTTCAATGTTGATTACACAAAATTAAAAATAGGTTGCTTTAACTTAAGTATGGTTTCATAGAATCACGGAACCATAGAATAGTCAGGGCTGGAAAGGACCTTAAGAGCACCTAGTTCCAACTCCCCTGCTATGGGCAAGGGTGCTTAACCCTCGACCAGGTCGCTCAAGGCCTCATCCATCCTGGCCTTGAATACTGCCAGGGATGGGGCAACCACAACTTCTTGGGGCAACCTGTTCCAGTGTCTCACCACCCCCACAGTAAAGAACTTCTTCCTTATATCTAACCTAAAACTCCCCTGCTTAAGTTTGAACCCATTGTCCAATCACTACAGTCCCTGGAGTATTTAGAAGTACAACACGGTAATTCAGATGTAACATTATTTCTTCTTAAATACTTTGAATATCTAAAATAGAGTTAGTTTCATTAAGTTTCTAATGTGAAAGATATTGCTTGTACCATCAGTGCGATCTTGCATTGTAAAACTGTGGTTTTCATCTATTCAGAATTTACCTCAAATCTGCCTGTAAAATAATTTAAGTACATCAACTCAGCACAATTAACGTGAAATACCTTTGTTGCAATTTTCTATTTTACCAGTTACACCTAAAAATTTTATCTGTTCTAGATAGGATCAATTTCAAGAAAAAAACAATGCAAGATTCAACACAACAAAAACCTACCTGAAATTCCAATCCATAGTTTTCCCTGCAGAATTCTCTCAGCTTAGGATATACATGTTCTCTTAGGGCACTTCTTTCTGCTATTGTATCTGTGTTGGCAAAAGAGATGTAATTAACAATATTTATATAAACTTGGGTTCTTTTATTCAGAAATACAGATTTATCATATTAAAAAAGTGCCCTTAACATGCACCTGTCTCCCTCCCCCTCCCGATAATCAAGCACTGGGATTTGATCCCCAAACAGTATGTTGTGCAACATTAGGCTTCATACACATCTTAATATTGCAGCATATTTCAATACACTCTGGATGAATTAATTTTGTAATTCAGCAGTCAGAAATTCTTGATCAGTTTGACTTCTATTTAACTTTCAGGAAGCTAAATTTTATGAATTAGAGACGTCATGGGACAAAGAGATACACCAAAGATGAATGAGATCTCTGTACTTCAAGAATAAATCAATAACATGAATTAAGAACATTGTGTCAAACACTATCACTTTCTTCATCATCTTTAATCTGATACTATCTATCTTAAACAAAAGATAGCTCTTAATAGCATTATTTATGGTAAATTTTGGTACAAGTGATTTCTGCTATCATCTAAATGCACATTTCGGACATCATATATTCTTATTGTACAAAATGACATATGTTTTGATAACAAAGTACAAAATGGCAATGACACCAAAATGGTTAAGTTCTGTCTGTCCAAAGTAATCCAGACACATTTATATAAAAGATATCATATACTGTCAAATGTGAAGTAAATTTAGTCAGTAACGAAATCTTGTATAGATGAGAAATCCTACTGTCTTTCCCAATAAGACTAAGATATGTGATGGATTTTACTTGGTCTAGATTATGACCAGTGTTGACTGAGTTCAGACACAGAGGGATGAGGAATGACACTGTTGCTGAGTTATTTTTGAAAATAAAACATAACTGTTGTAGAACAATAGATCTGAGCATCATATGATGAAAAATAAAAGTGTTAACTTATGAATGATGGAAAACATCTCCTGCAGTTAAAACAATATTTGTATCACTGCGCTAAAACAAAGGATAAGTTAAAACTGATTTAACAATCCCCATGTTGTTGCATACTAGAGGTATGTAGGCAAATCTAACAATGCTTTCTGTGTCAGAGCCATAGTATATCAGTGTTTTGTGTATCAGTGATGACACATTTAAGTCAGAGATCTGTTCATAGAATCACAAAGATTTATAATATTTTTTATTTTGGCAATTCTAGAAGAGTTTGAAATCCATAATTTAATTAACTACACCAAATTCGTAATACTCAGTATTTAAATAGACCTTTGAAATATTACACAAATGTGTGGTGTAATTACTGTTTATGTTTATAAATAGAAAGCAATCCAGAACACCTCAACAGAATTATTTTTTGTGAAATCTTCATCAAGGAAAAAAGGCTGTACCACAAAGGCTTAAAAGTACAAGCATGAGCTTAATTGAGTATATATGAATTACCACAGTTCTTCCTTCACAAACTTTTGATGGGGAAAAAAGTCAAGGCATAGTAGTTTCCTGAATAGTTCCTAAGTGCCACGATATTATGTATTTATGATTTAATGTTTTAAAACATATTAACTATGCTAACGTGTTCTGAAAACAGTACAAAAGCGTGAGGTCCTTGCTTCATCACAAGCTTTCTAATGACTGTGAGCACACCACTCAAGGCGAGATCCTAAATGTGAAGTGCACAGCTTTTATAAACCCAATTTGAAGACTGCAAATAAGACAGACCCCGTCCTGGGCCACATTCAGAAGAGTGTGGCCTCACTCTCTCTCTCTCTCCTCACTTACCTCTCAGCAAGTTACTACCTTCCTCTCCCTAGCACTGAGGAGGCTGCATTAAGAGTACTGTGCTCAGCTCTGGGCGCCCAGGATGGGGAGGAAACTGGAGAAGCCACTGAGATGGTCAGGGACAAGAGCACATGGCCTACAAGAAGAGATTGAGGAATCTGGGCTTGTTTAGTTGTTTGAAGAACAGAAGGGGGACCTTGTCACTGCCTGCAAACACTTGTAAGGCACTTACAGAGATGATAGAGTCAAGCTCTTTGAGGTAGTATCAAACAGTGCAACAAAGGTAATGACAATGTACTACAGCTTGGAAAGTTGTGGCTGGGCCTAGGAGAGGCTCCTCTGACCTTGGTGCTATTCAAGACTCAACTAGGCAAGTTCACAGTTGACCAAGTTACTGTTGGCAGCACTAATACTCTCTCCCACATCTAGGACGTTAGCCTAGATGACCTCCTAAGCCTCCCTGCAACCAGCAGTGACCCTGTCTCTCATAAGAACCTGCAGGTTTGACTTACTCATCCAGGCTCCTCATACAATGCCTGGAAAGACTTTTGCTCCTGTGTTGGGCCAGTAGGAGCAAAACTGTAGAGTAAAATGGCTGGTGCCAAGGGCACAATGTCCATGCCATACGTATTTAAGGGATTTTACTTTGGACTAGGCTCAACCCCCTCAAACATTTGGAGTGCATTAGGTGAGATTGTAGAATCATAGAATCATAAAATAGTTTGAATTGGAAGAGACCTTCAAAAGTCATCTAGTCCAACCCCATGCAAGCAAGCAGGGACATTTTAAACTAGATCAGATTGCTCAAAACCACATGCAGCCTGGCCTTGAATATCTCCGGGGATGGCACATCCACTACCTCTCTTGGCAACCTGTTCCAGTACTTTACCACCTGGAGTTATCTTCCTGTTTTTCATCCAAAAGGAGCTCTGTACATGTACACCATGTCTGCTCTATGATTTGAGTCAAAGTATAATAGATAGTGACAATCAAGAGATTCACCTCAGAAGTGTACTCCAGATCTGGATGAATACACATATCCTACAAATATTTAGGAATGGAACACAAAAACAAAGCTCCCAGCCTCGAGCTGCCTGAGATAGTATGTAAGGGACGGATGAGTTGCTCAATTTTCTCTTACACTTTAGTGCCTAAGTCTAGCTTTTCTTGTAGAATATAGTAGACAGCTAACAAAACTAATTACCCAGAGGGCTGCACTGTGCTGACGCAGCAGTATCATTCTGGCTCCAAAGCAACATTTCTCTTTGGTAGCTTGGATTCACTTTCTGCACAGTGTCGCTGTACCTTTAGATAAAAGCTACCTGCATACTTTGCTTCATTTGAAAAACTTCATCTTTTTTTTAATACCTTCGCAGTAACTGAGGCCCTTAGATCAATCTATATATTCTGCATTTTTGGCTTAATACAGGTTAATTTTGGCATGAAAGTCTATGAAAACACAAAGCATCCTACCTTCATGACTGAGTAGAATAAACTCTGTTGAAAATCAACTTACTACTGAGTTACTGAACTAAACCAAAATGATTCTTGCCTTTCTAAATGGAAATTAATCATGACTATAGCTTTGCTATTAAGGAAGCAACCATTCATATACACCATTAGCAGTTACTTAAATGATCAATGTGACAGTGGACAGAACAGTCTTATGAGGGAATTATATAGGCTAAGTTGCAGGAACGAAAAAAACGAGAAGGGCATAAGAGTAAACACAATTAAATGATAAATGGAAAATATATTTTCTGAGTCATACAATAGATATTCTGCTTCTTTCCATTTATGCCCATAGGATTTACACTGCAGACCCCCAATGGCTGTGGTTTTAGAACACTGTCCTGTTCCCTGCAGCATAACTTGTAGAGTCTTGTTCAGAAAATTAAACAACACACTGCAAGAGTAGTGCTACATTCCTAATAGCTTATAAATGAAATAGATAAAACATTCCTTGAACTACAACTGTGTTCTGGATGAGACACTTGGCATACCCAACCTGTACTTTTATTTCTACCTCCAACCTAATGGAATATTCTTACCTAATTGGAATTTGAGTCTGGTGCATATATTAATGAATTTTAAGAATTCCTGTATTTGTAACAAGTTATGAAACTTTATGGAAACAGAAGTGCATGTAGTTAAGAATAACTACAGTAATTAGTATGGATGGTAGATAAGCTGGCTTAATTAAATAAATTTAACCTGATTTACAGTGACAGCAAATCTGTGAAGCTGGCAGATCCTAAAAACAACTGTGTCACACAGGCAAATTCTACTTTCCAGGCTGCTGCTGCAGATGAATGGATTGATTAAATGGCATTCTTCTAGCAGACAAAATGAGAGAGTAGCTATGAGATGAGCTTCACACAACTCCTTAATGCTGATACTCTGAAATCCAAATGAACTACAATAAACTGTGAGAAGAAAACAACATCTGCAAAAACGTTAAGACCAAAAAAAAAAAACCAAACCCAAACGTGTCCACTATTTAAGTGAAACCAAACCAGACAGCCTTGAGCAAGGCAGTGACTTGCTGATCACACATCTTCCAGTGATAGCTCTTCTGGATGTTTACTTCCTAAGCTGTTCCATAACCACACTGTCCTGCCCAGCCCTACACTTTGAACTGACTAGTATGCCACTGCAGATCTCCTTCTCCCCAGGCATCCCCAGTGTAATGCTGAGGACTGAACTGAAATAGCCACATAGGCATTTATAGCCTTTCTGCCAAGTAATAGGCAACCACTGTTTAAACACGACTGGGTGAGGTGTGATTTCTGAAGGCTTGTAGCTCAGTCAAATCACTGCCAGTTTTCATTAGAGTACTCCAAGGTGCTGCTTCTCAGCATGAACTATTTCCATGCCAAAATCTGACCTTCAAACACAAGCTGTTCTGCTATTAAAGTCACTTATTTTTAATAGGGAAAGCACATTTTATATTCCTGTGTTAGTAAACTGATGATGTGTATTTACAAACAGTTGCCAAACATTAATCTCTGGGATAAAATAAGTTACGGAAAATAGCCTAAAGAACATTTCAAAGCACATATTCAAGTGAACAGAAAGAGGTAACATGGAAGCTCAATGGAAATTGCCCATTTTTAAGCATCACTTATTCTGCCCTAAGACCAAATAGTTCCTCTTCATGCTGGTGGTCATACTGGTCTGGCCATACTGGTAGCAGTTATGTGAATGGCTCTTCCATGCATTTAGGCTGCAGTCACATGGAATGTTATTCAACTGTGGCTTGACGCAGCTGAATAAAGCAGTTGCTCAGCCCCATTCTGCTACTATGTTTTGCACAGCGGGTGCCAGTGTGTGGACAGTGAGCCCCACTCAACAACCTCAAATAAGCAGCACATTCAATTTAAGAGTCTGTTCACAGAAATGTAACCCTCAAGTAACCTTACCCATGCATGATGCAAGCTAAGGCCCTCTAGCAGGGAAAATCCTAAGCAGGGAGATTGCACTGCCACTCTTTGACTGAGAGAGGAACACTGCAGTACCCAGCTCACAGAAGCTGGCAGGAAAACAGTTGACTGACCTAAAAGGTTGAGGCAGGCAGCTGAACCTGGAAGAACCAAGGCAGAAACAGAAGAACATCAAAAGAAAAGGTACCCTTGTAGCTGTTTGAGGCACCACAGAAACACTTGAGATATGGAGCCAGAGAGTTGCCTGCAGGTTTCAGCTGGAGCCCATAACCCAGGAAAGAGCAGCTCCTTGTATGCACAAAACAATTTTTGTATCTTCCCCCTGTTCTTGATGTTCCTGTGCTTTACAGTGGATCAGGACAGAAGCTTTCTGGGGGTCTTGATTTCACCTCTTTCACAACCTACTTCTCTGCTAGGTTACCCTTAGTCCCCTGTGCAAATGCACACAGGTAATGTTTATTAACACATAATGTTGGAGTCTCTTATGCATATAGAAGCCCTGGATGAGCAGAGCGTTTCTAATCTAGTCCTGAATCCAGTAAGACACCCAACTATTTGCTTTAAGTATTCCAAATGCTTACATTTAAGGGATGGGTAGGACCAGCCTCCTGCTGCAGGATTTCGTTAAATGCATTACAGTATTAAAAAAAATGGGTATTTTATAACCATTGTCCATTGTCTATTAACTGCAGTGAGGATCTCTGCACTTGAATTATCTGAGGATATGAGGCAAATAAGTAATTACTTAGCAGCAAAACCAAGCAAGGAACTGGCTGCTAGCCTCTTACTGCTAGTACGTTCTTGTCACATAACAACTATTCAACTAAATTATTCCTTTTAAACTGCCTTTTTTACTAATAATACACAATGGTATTGTCTGTTACCCCTGCTACTAAAAGCTCTGAATACTAGAGGGTAAGAAATGTCTCTAAATATTATGGAAACCTTGTCTCTGAAAATAATACCATAATAATAAGCAATTTGCACTTCTATAGTGCTTTTCATCTGAGAATCTCAGAGCACTTCGCAAGGAATGAGTTTGAATCATAGCAGCCTTCCAGTATCTGAAGGGGGCCCTACAAGGATGCTGGAGAAGGACTCTTCATCAGGGACTACAGTGACAGAACAAGAGGTAATGGATTTAAACGTAAGCAGGAGGAAGGGTTAGATATAAGAAAGAAGTCCTTGACTGTGAGGCTCGTGAGGCACTGGAATGGGCTGCCCAAAGAAGTGGCAAATGCTCCATCTCTGGCAGTGCTCAAGGCCAGGCTGGACAGAGCCTTGGGTGACATGGTGAAGTGTGTGGTATCCCTTCCCATGACAGGAAGTTT
>JAOEHX010013929.1:0-10962 GCA_025448015.1 Bolborhynchus lineola
GCATGGTTTAGTGTGAGGTGTCCCTGCCCATGGCAGGGGGTTGGAACTAGATGATCTTAAGGTCCTTTCCAACCCTAGCTATTCTATGATTCTATGATTACCTCTCCCCAGTGTTTTGCTCACATATTCCAATATAATTTGCACAACCTGGGTAATGGGAGGCCCCAATACCAAACTCACTCACGGATGCTAGGCACATCTGGGTGCTCCCCAGAGGACCACTGTCCAAAAGCAAATAACCCGGCTTTGAAGCCTCCTCAACCAACAGACATAATCTTGATTGTGTATTCCCACCACATAACTGTTTCAGGGCACAGAGCACACAGAGGACGATCTGTCACAGCCAGCAACCAACAAGACAACATACTGCATTTAGAGGTTGTCTTCTGTTACACTTGAGGGTCTCAAAATACTTGATAACGCATGCATTCACTAAACTGATTAAATCCACCAGAAACTTGGGAGAGAACAAAATGTAAAGCCAAACTATTGATTTTTAAAAAATGAAAAAAATAGACACTAGAAGTATCTATGGTATTTGTAAGGATAGATCTGATATATATAGTACATGTACTAGAAATCTGATGAGATCTTAGAATATGTTTTCTTTTGTCCCATGAATTTTTCTTTGCTTCACTGACATTTTTACCCTTGTCTCCTAAGCAAGTAAGGCTTATTCATCCCTACTCAGCACATGAATAAGTATGTGTGTGTCCAATTCCAGCCAAAGAAAAATCTTGAATGAATGTTTGCATCTTGCTAGAGACAAATGAATCTAACTGTCAGCACAAAGCCATAGGAATCCATGTTTCATTAATGCCCTGCTCAGTGAGCAGCTTGATAAAATTTAAGGAAGAACAAGTCAGCATCTGAAACTTGAGTTTTATTGTGTACCAAAGTCCCAGCATGCACAGGACTCCATGCCTACCATACATTTTATCAAAAGTCATGTTATTTTCTCCAACCAAACCACATCAATTCTTCCCTATTTCTACAATTTATCCAGATCAAAACTCCAGGCAGATTTAACTCTACATTAGTCAGACCACAACCAGTTGTGAACAACCAAACCATGTACTGGGTGACAGGACAGTTTGAGAAAACCTCTTTTTTTAGCCAAGTGCAAAGGAACATGGAGGAGTTTTTGCTTTGATTCCTCTCCTGTGACTCCTTGCATATTCTCTAACATGTCTCCATTTTGGGCCTAACCTTGACAAACTGAACAGAGACTCTGTAGTAGACAATGCCACCTGAGGGTTTTCTAGGAGTTTTACGTACTTTGAGAAGAAACTGTTTTATATTGTTTCATCACCACTAACTACTCATGAAAGTCCATTTCTGCAGTTGTTTCCCTTGAGGTTCAGTCCTGATAGACAGTCCTGGGTTAAATCCATCTGCATGCCTGACTTCCACATTTCTACAACTCAGTTACATGGCTTCCTCACTAAGAAAGGTCAATCACAGTTGTGTCTTGGGTTAAAATTTCCATCAGTCTGACTACATCAAATTCCTCTCTGTTCAATTCACAGCTGGCTGCTTAAGCCTTGTGTAAGAGACAAGGATGGGAAAAAAAGACATTTTGTCTTCATCTCCGGTTGTCATAGGACATCTTAACATCAAAGAGTCTGTTCCCTTTCAAACACAACTGGCTGCATGTTCTTCCTTTGCCAGCAGCTCCAAAGCAAGGCCCCTCAGTCAAGGGCACACAGATGTCCCCCTGAGCACTGCTGTGATGACTCTGTGGTGAAGTCCCATAGTAGCTTCTTAGTAGAAGCCAAGTCTTCATTCAAGCAGCCCAGATACAGCGAAAGACAAGTGTGCTACAACCAGCCTACAGGGTGCCTACTGACTTGCTCCTTCCTGAGATACATTGAGACTCATTGAACGTAACAGAGAGGAAATACACCCACACCATGGCTATTCACCCAACAGCAGCACAAGGACATGCCCCACAGGCATTGCTGCAGGCAAGCACTGGCTGCACCTCCATCATCAAATCCCAAATTCACTGCTCATCTTTCCCTTTCCCTGATAACCCACACCCCACATTGGCTAGTTCATACTAAATAGCTTTGGAGTGAGCCAAGGGACCTTTACACAGTCTTCTCTAAAGCATGAGCATGAGCCCTGCAATGCCACATGCCAAGGATGCTCCACCCAGAGCAGATGCCTTCTGCAAGACAGACCCAGGCTCAGACCCCCTTCATGGGAGAGGCAAGCTCACCCTGCCTGCCCTGGTCTTCAACAGATAAGTAGAGTTTCATGCCTTCTTCAGGAGAAAGCCAAAAAAAGTACGGAAACTGCAGAGGGATAAGCATAGGAAGAACACTGGTCTGGAATGTCCGCAGCTGTTTTCCAGTTGGATTTGATACACAAGAGCTATATTCCACAAACCATTTTTTTTTTAAGAATATATTATATTGGAGGTATTCTGAAGATTAAGTATTTCTTAAAAGAATTTAGCTACCAGTAACTGGAAAACACTGAATTCAGCCACTACCACGTGGTAATATCTTATATTCTAAAACATTAACATGCAGCTAATTTTGAACTTGCATGATGATTAGCCTGAAATGTCTGGTAATACATTCATCCTTGCTTAGATTTCCCTGCTGTACTGAAAATGCATTTCCACTTCTCATTTCCTTAGAGATAAAAGTCAATTTTTATTATTTCTAAGCTTGTCTTGATGTCATTGTCTCCACGAATCATTTTCCACCCATCCCCTTTTCTGATATATTGTAGAGAGCCCAAATCACAAATCTATGTTGTCTAGAGTTCTTTGAATAAATGCATCTAAACACCAGGGTCTGTCTATAAAAGCATGGGGAAGTAGGGTTCAGCCAGCAGACTCGCCTGTCTCAAATGTTGCTAGATTCTTCTTAGGAAGTCAGCAGGCTTTTTGTTAGTTAAAATCGCTGTTTACAAGGTTTAATACCGATGACAAGGAATTATTAGAGGCATACAGTTAGCAAAATTTCAGGTTGGAAAACACAGTCGAGGAGAAGAATTGTTAAAGCCACTGTATTTGCTGTTGTTGCACTTTTACTTTGCAAAAAGATTTTTTGTATAAAGGCAGCCTATGCTGTAGAACAGCAAGCCTTTAATCTTACTCTGTCTTGCAGTAGCTAATACTTAACACAGTACTGAGCCTTGGTTTGTTTAAAGAAAAAAAAAAAGACCACAATGTGCAAGCAATATTTTCATTAACAAAATGCCCAAAGCAGCGTAAAATTCATGTTATATAATCACAGGAGAGCAAGAACAGCTAAATCAGTCCAGGATATATGCTTAGCCAAGTGAGAAACATTGTCTCTAATCATCTTTTCTCCAGAAAGCTTGGGTACCACATGTAATGAAAATTGTTTAAATCACTTTTTTGAATTCCATCTCATCCCAAGAAGACAGTCAATTGATCTTTTCAGAGAAGACCCTATAGAAAAGATTTAAAAAAAAAAAAAATCAAGCAGCAGAATACAAGTAATAATAATTATTATAATAATAAAAAAAGGAGCAGTGTTTCCATCTCAGAATAACTCCTAACTCAAGCAACTTGACACAGAGCTGTCATTCAGAATTCCCACCCTTCCACTGCAGAACAAATGCAGCCCAGTCTGTGAAACATCTGGAATTTGCCTTTTTTTGCTAATGCTGTTTTATTAAAGCCCCAAGCCACATAAACTGCTGTCAGCTTACTCTCCTTAGAACTGCACAGGGTCAGCATATTGCTGCAGTCTTGTTTAAACCATCTTGAAAAACTCATTTGGCTTTTCTATTTGTGTGTTGGGGAGGGAGGTCCTAAAAAATATTATCATTCTTTTTATTTTGGCCCTCCTGAGCAAGTCTCTGACCTGATAATACATACTTTTACTTGTGTTGTTCGCAGTGACTCCAACCACATGCTCAAGACGTACTGCATCTCCCCAGAATACAACAGAAAATCCTAAACCCTTTAGGAGGACACTGCCCTCTGAAATCAGCCTCAATGGGCAACAGCATCACTCCAGCTCCAGGGCTGGCTGCAAACTGTTGTGCTTAAAGGAGCAACCTCCACCAGCACTTTGAACTCTCCACTATAAAGACACACCACTATTTTCTAACAAAGCTATGATTTCCCCAGTGTCTTTAAAGCATGCAAAACGTCAGTGTCATCCAATTTATTCAGCACATTGTGTTGCTTGCTGAAAAAAAATTTTCTCAAAGGACTATCTCTTTACGTCACCTTTCTGTACCACTGTTGTTTTTATTTAATATTCATATTATGAAAATGCAAAGAGGACTAAATCCAGCGCAAGGTGCCACTGTACCAACTATGCTAAAATGATCTATTTCCTGCCCCAAATAAATGTACCTCAAATAAAACAAAAGATAAATAATCCAGCATTGGCTGAAATATTAAATCCACAGGTAAATCACTTAGCCGGGAACACAGCAGCTTTCAGCAATGTAGCAAGTGAGCTCAAAAAGAAAGATTAGAGTCTGCCTGAAATTTACCTCCTAAAAACTTAAAAAAAATAACTTTAATTACCCTGAATATGAAAGACCACAGACAGCACAGTCCCCTGCCTTTACTCTGGCACATCACTGACCGCAGAAAGAGTTTTGAGTTGATAAGGACAAGAAAGCAACCCTGTGAGATGCCTGCAAAATGACATTTCATACAATTCTTATCACAGTTTCTCCCCCACAAATTCATTTGTCTTAGAATTAAACTAATCCTCAAATCTAAAGTCCACTTCTGAATCTGGTCCCTCTTAAAATTATGTAGAACATAACATAGATGTAGCAAGACTAAATTTTAACTGGAGAACTCTGTAGCTCTCACTCCAGATGCACAGGCACCCTCAGGGAGCAACAAATCAAATTTCTAGCTTTATACAAATAAGAGTGTTTGCTTCACATTCCCAGATGAGAAAATTGCAGCAACAGTAGTTGTTAGGACATTGGGGCTCCCCTTGCAAACACTCAGCCCGAAGCTAGTCCTGGCTGCAGTTTCACAGAGCCTGTCTGTATCTCACAAAACCCTGTTTTGTCAGAGATTTGTCTGCCTCTCCCATGCTTCGCTCTCTGCAAGTGGCTGAAGCAAAATTATCAACAGTTCAGATCCCAGCTGGATACCGAGGTACTGCTTCAGGCCAGTCTACGAAGGGGCTGTTCACAGCAGCCAGACTCCCACTGATGCATGCAAGATTGGGCCCTGGCTATTTGGGTTACACAGAGCTCAGCATTTAAAATAGCCAGTCCTTGAGTGTGCTGATTAAACAAGAACCAGATTTTTTTTTCCTGAAAAGCAGGCAATTAAAGTGCAAACTCCAAAATTTTCTTCTATTACTTCGTTTTATCAAACCACAAAATCCTCTTCCATTAGCTTTCCAGGAGAATAACTTTAAATCCCAGTCAACCACCAAACAGTACCCTGTTAAACATACTTATTAAATGTATTTCCACAGCTCACTTAACTTCCTGACATTATTATTTGGCTGTATATTCCTTCCAACAGCAATAAAAACCCTGGGTATTTACTTTAAAAAGAAAATAAATCAGAAATTCCATTTTTCTCTTCTCAGATTTCAAGATTAACCTGTGAATGCAACAGCTCTTGCAGTGACCTCTTGTGGCAAGCGCTCGGCAGCGCTCAAGCGTCCGCCTGAACACACCGTTTCTACCGCCGCCCGCAATACGCGCACCGAGAAATACTAGAAAGAAAAGACCCACAATTTAGCAAGCAGGTGGTCAGACCTCAAGGAAATCCAGCTGCTCCTTTAGCTAACGATATCGCATTATTTGGATTTCTAAATTAATACAATGGTACAAAGCTACCATAACAATTAAAAACATAATGATAAAAAGCACACAAAAAAAAATTAGGCCATGTAAAAGCCCTGAAATTTCAGCAGCACTCAGACATGCTTAAATCTTTCTGCATTCAGCAAGCCAACCAGAGAATCAAGGAAATCGGGGTGCGTGCAATTGAAAACTCCTCACAAATGTCATCTAGTAATGCTTCTTTGTGTAAAAAATCCACTTTGCATTAATTTATGTATCAGCAGGCCCCCTGCAGTCCTAGAAACTGCAAAAGGAACCCTGTGCCTTCAAATGCCAAAGAAAGCCCTAATGACATAAGCTTCTTGGACATCCCTTCAGTAAGTTTTCTGCAGTCAGCTGAGCCAGAGGATGGAAACTTTCAGCCCACAGTTTATAGTGTCCTTCTGTAGAGATTTAGGGAACTGCTGAAGTCCACATATTTTCAGAAGATCCTCAGTGACGGACATCATGTAAATTTGAAGAAACTTGCCTTAAAGAACTCTCTCTACAGCATTTGTAACTTCACTTGGATCAGATGAAAATGCAGTTTTGTTTTAATTTAGGGGAGCAAAGCCTACACCTATCATGTCCCACAACAACAACATTTTGCCACCCTGCCTGTAAGACATCAAGTACACTACATGAGCTAGTAAGAAGGACAGGAGAGACAATAGACACTTATTTTATCTATAACACTAGTATAATAAAAATGAAAAAGCATCTTAGTATTACAGATGTGACTCTCATTTCCCTTCCCTTTCCTGGCTAACCTCCCCTTACAACCCAATCACCTGTACCGAGGGCTGATCCTTTCACCCTTCAAAGTCACAGGGACCCAGCAGAGCATAAAGCTCTGTCTGAAGGACCTGCTTTGTAGAAACATGGCACAAAGCTGAAAAAGGCCAGGAATTAAATGCTAGCTTCATTAAAGCTCATGGTAAAATTCCCATGTAAGCCTTGCAGAGCCAAGATTTCAGCCCAAGTGTCAAAACACATTTGTGAAGGACCCAAAAGACTCATTTTCCTGAGGAAGCTTCTAAGAGTTATTGCAACAGAAACAATAACCAATAATTATGACTTTTACCATATAGGTAAGATCATATATAATCTTCCACTAAATCAAGCCCCTTTTCCAGACTGTTAGCACTCTTTATTGCACATTGCCACAAAGCCACAGAGTTAATCTTTCCCAAACTCACCCTCTACCATAAAAGCAAATTATGTCATTAACATAGGCTTAATGCTTTTGTAGCTAGAATATGTGAAGGGTGAAGATGGACAAGCAAGACAAACACATTCTCTTGCCCCTGTGTGCAAGGCTCAACTCACTGAATTGCTCTGTATGCCTGCCAGGTCCACAAAACAGCCTTTTCTGGAGACTTGCCCAATTCTATACCTATGACACCTCCACGATGCTGAGCTGAGGTCAGTATCAGCAAGCTCTGAATGCACTAAAGGAGCAACCAATAATTTCAGCAGTAACAGGCACAGACTGACGAGAACATTTTAGGAGAGAACACTGTCCTAAGGAAGGCCCTTATTACATGTCCAAAATACTAACGGCAGTAAAAAGCAGTCACCTTAATGGGATTTAACCCAGCGCTCACACAAAACACTTTTTTCCGCTTAACAAAAGACCTGGTGTTCTTAAGATCCAGGGCACAGTCAAGACTGTAGTAAGATCATATCAATCTTTGTGAGTCTCAGATAAGACCTTTACTGGACGTATTTTTACTGTGCTTTAAAAGAAGAAGAAAAATTGGAGACTGCACTGAGATTAGCCAGAAGATAGGTATGTGTATCCTGAGGGCTTGGCCCTTTTTACCAACTGCAGCAGTTGGTCTAAGAACAGATCCCCTTGCTTCTTCCACAGACTTTGTTTCGGCTCATGTGGAGCTCAGCTGAGGTGTGGGCAAAGAACCCACTAAGCAGCTCAGAGGTTACTGTCCCCCGCCAAAGGCTTTGGGAAACACCTGCACACTGCTGCTGCCCCAAAAACAAAGTCCACTCCTGCTCTAAAACACTTCACAAGCTCCAAGGTGTAAATTTGCCTCCAAAACAGCAGTTCCTTGGGCAAAGGAATACTGTGGGACCTCTCCCTGCCCCACCTCATAGCTTTGGCAGTTGCTCCATTCTTCCCAAATGCATTGGCTGGGAGTGGAACAACTTGGCAGGGTAGCCCAGAAATCCTACCTCTCCATACAGAGGGCAGAACAGCCATGGCCACCCCATCCCTTCTAACCAGATCTTTTAAGCTTTGCTTATAACTGACTTGCCATGATTGTTCCTCCCACAGTTTTAACCTCATTTGCAGTCAGAGACAGGACAAAAAGGAAAGGTTCACAAAATAAACCAGAAAATGAGTAAATAATGCTGAAAATTTACTATATGACCACTTTAAATACCAGGGTGGCCACCACCCTGCACACCATGTTCCCACTATGCCAGTTCAAACTCTCCACATTTTAAAAGTCTTGCAATTTTGTCTATAAATTTTGTTATTTAAAATTATCTCCGGCAACTTTGATTAATTAGACTCCAGCTATATTTCATTTTGAAACCATTGCTTCCATGCTCTTAAAGAGCCTATCTGCTGAAATACCTAATTTTTCCAGTCATACCTGTTGCCTAATAAAAGATATTACCTCTACCTACTAACCTTCTCCTTTTTGTTAAGAAAAGATTTATTGTCAAGAGTGAAACGGGATTGAGTAATTGTGAGAAATCTCAAAAGAGCATGTCCTTTAACCAGTAAAGGTGATGGAAGAGCTCTTTTGGAGGATGCTGAAAATGTATTTAAAAAAGCAATCATCAGTTTATCCTTCATCCCGTTTCTCAACTTGTCAATGGAAAATCTCCTGGAAACTGGTGAATCCAAGTATAAAAACAAAAGCCTGCACACAGTCAGCAGACCAAATCCTTGCCTTCTACCGAGCACTGGCAGGAGACACTGGAATCAGATTTGCCCTACTGAATACCATTAAGTTTGGATTAAACAGCACTGAATCCAACGAATATTACTATTTCTATAAAGGACAAATAAGGTTATGTCCTGGATGACAAAAATAAGAACTAAATCATGTTTCAGGGCACAATACTGACCACTTAAATGAGTTAAAAACAAACTCCAAATCCACTTTTTACCTTGTCCAGTGGGGCAGATTTACCACTAGCATCATGTAGAGGCATCATCGTGGCAGAGAAAAAGCAGAATGAATGACCAGATAAGCACTTATGCTCCTAAATTAGACCAGGTTAAATCTGGAGGGGAATACATGCTTTTAAAGTATAATGTTCAAAAGCCTTCTGAGCTTTTCTAGTTTTTGACATCTCAAAGCTTTACTGAGCTTTCACCAGGGAGGACATGTGATTTAATTAAAGCATGATACAAAAGTATAGCAATCCCAAACCATGTTCCCAGCTCTACCACAGACTCGCCCCATGACCTTGGGAAAACAACTGTGATGCTCTGAGCCCCACTTTATGCCACAATTCGAAGAACAGGTTAGGAACGCCTCTGTGTATCCTCTTCCACACAGAGCTGTGAAGTGTAATTAAAATCCACAAGCACTTTGAAATTGTCAGAGGGAAAGTGCTATATAAACCCCTATTAATTAAGCTTGAATTTAATATTCTGCTAAATAAATACACTATTGCGGGAAACTAGCTCTTGGTAACCATGCAGCTATAGAGCTTGACGGGGAGTCAGCTACCGACCACACAACTGACAGAAGCAATACCAAAGGGATGAAGCCCCTCCGAAAAACAGTTGATGGCTTAACACAAGGCTGGCATTTTAACATAAAATATTTTAAAACAAATTCTAAGTCCTTATCCCGCTCTTGCTCCCATGGGAGTTAGCAAATCACTAATTTACCACCTGCCATCTAATCAACACACCAGACCATGCTAGGTCCATACCATGAATGTCGGGTAATTCCAGAGTCGTGCAATAGAAAGGTGGAAGGGGACACTTTTCAGCACGATTTCACATCATATTAATGTCTTGATTAACAATACATGTGGCAACTTTGCTCAATATTCTGCCCTGCCCACCTTTCCCATTCATGTCCCCAGATGCAAACTGGCACAGCAGTGCTTGGTAGGGCAGGGTCACTCTAAACTTGAGCTGTCCAACAAGATATCTTTTAGCATATGCAAAGTCAAGGTTTCTTATCGCACTTCATTTGTGCAAACACTCCATGTTTCAGTAGTTAGGTGCCAGTACAGAAATGACACAAATAAAGGAATATAACTAGCACAAAACTTGCCTAAGCAGCATCTACATTAATACATCTAGAGAGATGATAGTCTGCAACCACACTATAACTTTAATGGAGCTGTACACAGTACTCTTTATCAGTGCTTCGCATTGGGTCAAAGGATAAAATCAACTCCAACAGCAAGGAATAAATTGACAGCCATGCAGTTCTGAACCAGTCCTGTAAATATCCACCTAACAAGGAGTTGTAGATGAGCAAGTGCAGGCAGTTCTTTACATATCTGCCCAGCCCCAGGACTACCATCATCCTAATCACAGTCACTCCCTCATCCTCTTTTCCAACACCTTTACCACAGACTTAAGTGCCACAGAATTACAAAGACTCCGAAACCCTGAATGAAAACAGCTGCAAGCCCAATTACTAGACAACTAAAGAACAAGAAGAGAACAAGGAACAAGAGGAGTTATGGATGCCCCATCCCCGGCAGTTTTTAAGACCAAGTCGGATGGTGTTTTGGGCAACCTGATGTAGTGGAAGATGTCCCTGCCCATTCCCATAGAGTTGGAATTATATGATCCTTAAGGGCTCTTCCAACCCAAACCATTCTATGATTCTATGAGGAAGGCAAAAAAAAAAAAAAAAAAAAAAAAAAAGACACGACGAGCAGAGAGAGCATTAGAAATGTAAATGATGACTGCTTATTCTCAGAAGCAGCAACACCGATAGCGAGGTAAAAAGAAACGGAGAGGGACAGGGACAGGCTGGTGAAGGGCTGGCTCCAGTGGAGCCTGGCGGGGCACAGCAGAGACCCCGTTCCTTGAAGGCACAGCTTAGGCACAAACCGCAGCGGGGCAGCGGGCGCGGCGGCTCCGTGCCCCGATGAGCCGCCGCGGGTACGGAGGGATGGATGAACGGACGGAGGGATGGATGGACG
>JAOEHX010013931.1:0-12890 GCA_025448015.1 Bolborhynchus lineola
GATGCAGTGTGTCCATCAGCAGCGATGGGATGCAGTGTGTCCATCAGCAGCGATGGGATGCAGTGTGTCCATCAGCAACGATGGGATGCAGTGTGTCCCTCAGCAGTGATGAGACGCAGTGTGTCCAGCAGCAGTGATGTGATGCCATGTTGTCCATCTGTCTGTTCACACTGGGCTGTACTCAGGTTGCTGCTTGTGTTGCTGTGGGCTCAACCCTGGGGTGCTTCTGGCTGCACAAAGCAGGATGAGGCCCTTTGTGCCAGGGTTTGCTGGAGACACTGAGGCAGCTGCTTTGCAGGGTCCCTGGGCATGTGTGGTAGCAGGGGGGTCGCTATGCACACGTGGTGATAGGGGTCCTGTGCACATGTGGCACCGTGCTCTCACCTGCAGTGCATCACTGTGCTGGGGCAGGGGGAAGAGGAGGGGGCTCAGGACCAGTGGCAGCACAAAGGCAACAAGCACAGTGTGGGCAGAGGAGCCCTATCATGAGTCAGCAGCAGGCCCAGCAGGGTCCAGCGCATCCCATCCCTGCAGCCCCCAGCCCGGCAGAGCTGGGGTTTGGCACTGGGCATGGATTGGGTGCTGCATCCCTGACTGATGTGGGATGTGCTGGTGGTGGGTTCTGGCTGGGGGTCTGTAATAGGGGGGACCTGTAGCAAGGGCTGGGGCTGGTGTGGATGGTCCCCCTTGGTGTGCATGGGTGGGTGTTGGCAGGATGGGTGCTGTGGCTGCTGGCGCGGGGGGTGTTGGTGCTGGTGGGGGTGCAGGTGAGTGGAGCTGTTCCTTCAGCACCGGCACTCACCTGGTCCCTGCCTGCACATCTGCCTGCACATCTGCCTGCACACGCCGCCCTCGGGGCTGCCAGGACCTGCTTCTGCCCATTGGAGAAGGCTGGTGCAGGCAGAGGTGCTGCATCAGCTGAGCAGGAGCAGGATGATGCTGGCCAGGAAGGTGTCACAGCACATTTCCCTTCCCTGTGGAAGTCACCGTGGGCCATTCCCCCCCCCAACACAAACCCTGCTTGTTTGGGGGAGCTGCAGGAGCCCCTTGGGTGAGTTTTAGCCTGGAAGCAAAGCACATCCATGTGCTGATGGATGCGGCAGCATCGCCTGTGTTCCCTCTGTGGCTCCTCATGCCTCTGGAGGGATCCCCCCCCCCATTCCACACACCAGCTCTGTGGGAAGGGTTTGCACCATTCCCCCATCCCAAGCACCACGTTGTGGCCTTGAGATGGGGGCTGTGGTTCAGGGGGTGTTGCCAGAGCCGTGGGTGACCCAGCAATGAGCCCTTTGGCTATAAATACACAGGCGCTTCCATATGGATCCCATTTCCTCTCCCGGCCGGCGTCGGGGCTCGGCAGGAGCCGCCTTCCTGGTCCTGGGGACATCCATTGGGTGATGCCACCGATGGTCCCTGGCTCCTCACACAGGCACACGCCTGGGGAGCCCCTGATTAGATACGAGCCTGCAATCAGGCCAATAACCCCAATGAGCTTCCTGAGGGCCGCAGAGGCGTTTTGGGGCTGCGCTGGCAATTGTGGTGTGCTCTTATCCCACACGCAGGAGATAACCCTGCAGCTCCGGAAACAACGTGTGAGCCTGGAGCGTGCCAAGGGGCGGCCATCCCCCCCTCCATGAGCAGTGGGGAGCCTCACGCCTTCCCTGCGCCCTTTGGAAGAGATAACCAGAGGGAAATGGGATGGAAAGCTGCTAATGAGGCTCTTGCAAGGGGGGGGGTGCAGTGCTGAGTGTGGGAGATGGGGCTGGGGATGTGTTTATGCCCTCAGCCCCGCTGTGTCGGGATGGGTCCCTGCTGCACACCCGGAGGTCTGTGTCCATCTCCCCGCAGGGACCTCAAGAACAACCTGATCAGCACGGTCCAGCCGGGCGCCTTCCTTGGCCTCCCCGAGCTGAAGCGTCTGTAAGTGCCACTACAGCCCCCCCCGGGACCCCCGGTGCTGGCCATGGGGGCGTGGGGGCATCCCCATCCCAACACTTCCTTCACTTTGCCTCGCAGGGACCTCTCCAACAACCGCATCGGTTGCTTGAGCGCCAGCGTCTTCCAGGGGCTCCCCAACCTCCTCCGGCTGTAAGTAGCTCCCTGGGGATGCTCTGGTCAGCGCTGGGGTCCCGTTCCATTGCTGGCAGTTTGGCATCCTGCGCTCTCCCTGTGCTGTATCCCAGGGCTCATTGGGTGCTGTGGTGGGATACGTGGGCACAATGGGAGGTTTTCCTTCTCCGGAAAGTCAGGTTGGATATAAGAAGGTGGATACATGTGAGGGTGCTGAGGCTCTGGCACAGGGTGCCCAGAGCAGTGGTGAATGCTCCATCCCTGGCAGCGTTCAAGGCCAGGTCGGGTGACATGGTCCAGTGTGAAGCATCCCCCATGGCAGGGGGCTGGAACTGGATGCTCTTAAGCCCCTTTCCAGCCCAAACTGTGATGCTAAGCCCCAGCTCCCCTCCACTCCTCCTTTCCCCCCTCTCCTGCAGGAACATGTCCGGGAACATCTTCTCCAGCCTCCCTCCCGGCGTCTTCGATGAGCTCCCCTCCTTAAAAGTCGTGTGAGTTTGTGCCCGGGCTTCCAGCCCCCAACGGGGTCCCTATTGGGGTCGGTGTCATCCTCCAGCCCCACGGGTACCCCATAAACCTCTCTCTCTCTGTGTGTGTGTCCCCACACTTCTCGCAGTGACTTTGCCACCGAGTACCTGACGTGCGACTGCAACCTGCGCTGGGTGCTGGCCTGGGCGCGGGGCCGCGCCGCGCACATCTCGGAGCGCACCGTCTGCGCGTACCCGCGGCAACTCCTGGCGCTGCCGCTGCGCGGCGCACGCGAGGCTCAGCTCCGCTGCGGTGAGCGGGGACCGGGACCCGGGGGATGGCAGCGGGCGGGGGGCCGCGGGCTCAACCCCGCTCTGTGTCCCCCCCCAAATCGCAGCGGGCGCCCCGGAGCTGCACACGCACCACCTCATCCCGTCGCTGCGCCAGGTGGTTTTCCAGGGAGATCGGTTGCCTTTCCAATGCACCGCGACCTACCTGGATAACAGCACCCAGATCCGGTGGTACCACAACAGGGAGCCCGTGGAGGAGGATGAGCGGACGGGTGTGATCGTGGAGGAGAGTCTCATCCATGACTGCACCTTCATCACCAGGTCAGGGATGGGGATGGGATGGAGATGGGGAGAGGATGGGATAGAGGAGGGAACGGGGATGGGAAGGGGGAAGGGATGCAGATGAGGATGAGGATGGGAAGAGGACAGGGATGGGGATGGGAAGGGGAAAGGGGACAGGGATGGAGATGGGGATGGGAAGAAGACGGGGATAGGGATAGGAAGAGGAGAAAACATAAGGATGGAGATGGGAAGAAGACAGGGATGGAGATAGGAAGGGGAGATGGAGATAGGAAGTGAAAAGGAGGCAGGGATAAAGATGGGGATGGGGATGGGAAGAGGACAGGGTTGGAGATGTGAAGGTGCAAGGAGACAGGGATGGAGATGGGAATGGGAAGAGGATGGGGATAGGGATAGGAAGGGGAAAAGAGGCGAGGATGGAGATGAGAACAAGACAAGGATGGAGATTCGGATGGAGATGGGAAGGGGGCTGGGGTTAGGGGTGGATATGGGATAGGAATGGGATGGAGTTGGAGATAGGAACAGGAATGGAATGGAGAAGAGGACGGAGATGAGATGGGAATGGCCACAAGCACTCAGAGCCACAGGGTTTGCTGGTCTGTGTGTACCAAGTGCCATGGCTGGGATGCCAAGTGTGGGCAGCTCCTGTGCCCATGGTGTGTGTGTCCCCATGGCCCCAAGCTCGGGGGTCCACTGCTGCGGGTTCACTGTGGGGCAGACCCACCGTGCCACCCACCCCTGTGCCCGCAGCGAGCTCATCCTCTCCAACATCCACGTCTCCGCCAATGGCGAGTGGGAATGCTCGGTCTCCACCTCCCAGGGCAACGTCAGCAAGAAGGTGGAGATCGTGGTGCTGGAAACCTCTGCATCCTACTGCCCCGCAGAGCGGGTCACCAACAACCGTGGGGACTTCAGGTAGGGACCAGCGGGAGGCAGGATGGATGTGGGATGGATGCTGGATGGATGCAGGATGGACGCAAGGTGGATGCAGAGTGGATGAGGGGTGGATGCGGAATGGATGCGGGATGGATGCAGGATGGATGTGGGATGGATGCATGGTGGATGTGGGATGGATGCAAGGTGGATGTGGAATGGGTGCAAGGTGGATGTGTGATGGATGCAGGATGGATGCAGGATGGATGCGGGATGGATGCAAGGTGGATGCGGAATGGATGTGGGATGGATGCAAGGTGGATGCGGAATGGATGCAAGGTGGATCCATGATGGATGCAGGATGGATGCGGGATGGATATGGGATAGGGGATGCAGGATGGATGCAGGATAGATGAGGTGTGCAGGCCTTGCTGCAGGTGACCATGTATCTGGTAGCAATTAGCGGCTGCAGGGAGCCTGGGCGCAGCCCTGCTCCAACAGCAGAGGTGTTGGAATTTCTTTGGCATGAGACAAAAGAGTCCGTGCGCCCGCTGTAACCCCATCAGGGCTGTTATGGGATATAAATTACTGGTACAGTCAAATATGGCTTAAATTAACAGCTCCCCCCTAATCCCCATCCCTATTGCCCCCCTCTGTGCTGTGCTGAGGAACCTGCGATTCAAAGAGGGGGATGATGATGATGGGGAGGGACTGAAGAGGGAAGGAGGTTGAGGATGAGGATGCCCATGTGCAGTGGGAAGGAGCTGGTGGTGGCGGGTGACCCATGGTCACCGTGCGCCCATGCCCGCAGGTGGCCCCGCACCCTGGCAGGGATCACTGCCTACCAGCCCTGCCTGCAGCACCCATTCGGCGCGGGGCTGGCAGGCGCTGGCTCCCCGGTGGAGAAGCAGGCCTGGAGGCGCTGCGACCGCACTGGGCGCTGGGACCACGGCGACTACTCCCATTGCCTCTACACCAACGACATCACCCGTGTCCTCTACACCTTCGTGCTGGTGAGCCCAGGGCCTCGGGGGCTCTGTGTCGTTGGTGGGGATGCTGAGCATCACCCCACTGTGCTGCTCTTGCAGATGCCCATCAATGCCTCCAACGCCCTGACCCTGGCTCACCAACTCCGCGTCTACACGGCCGAAGCAGCCAACTTCTCAGATATGGTTGATGTCCTCTACGTGGCACAGATGATAGAGAAGTTTATTGGCTACGTGGACCAGATCAAGCAGGTAACGAGCACTGCTCCCATCTCCGGCCCCAATTTTGGGTGGTTTTGGGGTGGAAAAGCATGAATTGGGGTTGTTTGCTGCTGGGGACAGCAGTAGCTCTTTGCGGAGGCCTTGCTGTGCCTGCAGCTGACGGACGTGATCGTGGAGATGGCCAGCAACATCATGCTGGTGGACGACCACATCCTATGGATGTCGCAGAAGGAGGAGAAGGCTTGCACCAGCATCGTCCGCTCCCTGGAGAGGATTGCGGCGCACACGCTCAGCACCAACTCCCAGCACATGGCGGTGGTGAGCAAGGAGGGGGTCTCTGCCCATGCTGGGGTCTCTCTGCCCATACGGGGGTCTCTCTATCCAATGTTGGGTCTCTCTATCCAATGTTGGGTCTCTCTGCCCATACAGGGGTCTCTCTATCCAATGTTTGGTCTCTCTGCCCATACTGGGGTCTCTCTATCCAATGCTGGGTTTCTCTATCCAATATTGGGTCTCTCTATCCAATGTTGGGTCTCCCTATCCAATGCTGGGTTTCTCTATCCAGTGCTGGGTCTCTCTATCCAATGTTGGGTCTCTCTATCCAATGCTGGGTCTCTCTGCCCCCTCTGGCTCTCTGCCCACACCGCGCTGCTGACCCCCTTTGCCGTACGTGGCAGAACTCGCGCAACATCGCCTTCGAGGCGTACGTGGTGAAGCCCGAGCGCTACGTGGGGCTGAGCTGCGTGGCCTTCCAGCGGCGCGACGCGGCTGCGGGCGAGCGGGGCCCCGAGGCGCTGCCGGACCAGCACCTGCGGCTGCGTTGCACCACGGGGCGCCCCAACGTGTCCCTCACCAGCTTCCACATCAAGGTAAAACCAGGGCACAAAGAGGGGTGCCAAAAGAAAGGGGGGGGAGGGAGACATCATTCCCCGCTCACCATGCCCCGTGCGCCCGCAGAACAGCATCGCTCTGGCCTCCATCCAGCTGCCCCCCAGCCTCTTCGCCAGCCCCATGGCCGCTGCCCCACCGGATGACTGCAAGCTCCAACTGCTGGTGTTCCGCAATGGAAAACTCTTCTGCAGCACCGGCAACTCCTCCCGTCTGGCTGATGATGGCAAACGCCGCAGCGTGGCCACGCCGGTCATCTATGCCGGGACCTGTAAGGGCTGATGGTGAAGGGGGGATTGAGGTTTCTTGGGGTTTGGATGCCCTTGGAGCTCCTTGGGGTGTTTCTGCAGCACAAAGCCACCCCTAGGGGTCTTCGTGGGGATGTGGCCCCAACCCGTGTGCATTTAGGGGTGGAAGGGTGGCTCTTATAGAAGCATAGAATGGTTTGGGTTGGAAAGGATCTTAAGAGCATCCAGTTCCAATCGCTGCCATGGGCAGGGACACCTCACACTAGACTGCCAGGGATGGGGCATTCACTTCCCTGGGCACCCTGTGCCAGCGCCTCAGCACCCCCACAGTAAGGAACTTCTTCCTTATCTCCAACCTGAACTTGCCCTGTTCCAGTTCGAACCCATCACCCCCTGTCCCATCACCGCACCCCTGTCCTGCTGACCTGCTCCTCTTGCTGCAGATGGCTGTGGAGTGGGAAACCTATCGGAGCCGGTGGCCGTGTCCCTACGGCACCCAGGGGAGGGCGCAGACCCGGTGGCCGCATACTGGAACTTTGAGGTGCTGGGGGGCATGGGGGGCTGGAGCGCCGAGGGATGCCAGTTGGCATCCCAGGAGCCCAACGTCACCTCCCTGCACTGCCGGCACCTCAGCAACGTGGCTGTGCTCATGGTAGGTGTGGGGCGCTCAATGGGGGGCTGTGGGTGGAATGGGATGGGGATGGATCTGATGGGCTCTGCTGTGCTGTGCAGGAGCTGAGCGGCTTCCCCAGCGAGGCACAGGGTGCCACAGAGGTGCTGCACCCGGCCATGTACACCTGCACGGCTGTGCTGCTGCTCTGCCTCTTCACCACCATCATCACCTACATCGTGAACCACGGGTGGGTGAGCGCCTGCGCTGTGGTTGGAGGGGTTGTGCTCGGGTTGGTGGCTCTGGGAAGCTGGAGGAGGCACCCAAGTGCTGGCAATGGCATGGGGGTTGCCTGGAGATGGGCTTTTAGGAGGTGGCCCTATAGGATATGGCTCTTTAGGACATGGGTTTGCAGGAGAACCCTCCAGAAATGTGGGGCTGGACAGAGCTTTGGGTGACATGGTCTGGTGCAGAGCATCCCTGCCCATGGCAGGGGTTGGAATTGGATGATCTTCAGGTCCTTTCCAACCCAAACCATTCTGTGATTCTACGGTTGGATGTGTCCTGCCTTCATGGCAATGGATGCTTGGCTTGGTTGGCTGTGCCTTGTCCTGCAGCGAGAGACATGGATGGGGTGAGGCAGGACATTGAGGGTGTTGTGAATTCCCCCTGCTGAGTCAGCAGTAGTGAGGAGCTGGGGTCCATCTCATGATAGAAACACAACTGCTACCCTGCCAGGCCAGGATACAAGCGCATCCCAGACCCCCAGCTCTATGTGCACGGCTGCTTTATCCCTCTGTTCCATTGCCAGAGCATCCCTCCAGAGCAGGCTTTGTGCTGTGCCCTTCATGCTGCAAATACCTGTCTATACAAACTGTGTCTATTTTCCAGCACCATCCTCATCCCACGGAAGGGCTGGCACATGCTGCTTAACCTCTGCTTCCACATTGCCATGACGGCCGCTGTCTTTGCGGGCGGCATCACCCTTACCGGGTACCTGATTGTCTGCCAAGCGGTAGGTACAGAGCACAGCGAGGTCCTGCCCCGCTGGATGAGGACCACATGGATGCAGCCATTCCTGCAGCATCCCCATTCCCAACCTCTCTCCCGCAGGTGGGCATCATCTTGCACTATTCCTCCCTCTCCACCCTGCTGTGGATGGCAGTGAAAGCCAGGGTGCTCTACAAGGAGGTGACTTGGAAGGTGCCACGGCAGCCGGATGGGGACGTGTCCCAGCCAGCCCCCAGACCCATGCTGCGGTACGAACCCCAATCCCCTCGCCCTGGCCCCATGGGTTGATTCCTGGCTCTGCCGTAGCACCCATCCTGCGGTGCTCTGCTCTCCCAATGGGTGCGTGGTGACACTGTCCCCATCACACAGGTTCTATCTGATCGCTGGTGGGATCCCCCTCATCATCTGCGGCATCACGGCAGCCGTCAACATCCACAACTACCATGACAACAACCCCTAGTAAGTGTCCCTGCTCTACCATTAACTTCTTCCCACTTGGGAAAGCTTGGGATAGACCGGGGAGGTTTTTCCCATGAATTAGCCATATATTGGGAAAAAAACACACAGAGCCCGTGCCTTCGGGGTTCTGAGCATCACAGCACCACAGGTCTGCTCTCTAAAGCCTCTTTCCTCCTGTCTAGCTGCTGGCTGGTGTGGCGGCCCAGCCTGGGGGCTTTCTATGTCCCAGTGGCCTTCATCCTCCTCATCACCTGGATTTACTTCCTCTGCGCGGGGCTCAGCCTCCAGTGCCGACCCTCACATCGCAAGGACATCCCGGAGCCATTGGAGCCACCACCACGACTGGGGGGTACCAGCGACCTCCTGACGGACTCCGGCTCCATCTCGGTCACCCTGAACTCGGGGCCACCCTGCCCTGAAGGGGACGGTGTCTACTCCTTGGAGGTGCAGTTCTGGGCACTGGTGATCACCCATGCATTGTACGTTGCCCTATGGACGTTCGGTGCCATGGCTGTGTCCCAGCGCTGGTACCTGAACATTGTCTTCAGCTGCCTCTATGGAGTCACCGCCGTGGCGCTGGGACTCTTCATCTTCATCCATCACTGCATCCGGCGCCGGGATGTCCTCAACTCCTGGTTTTCCTGCTGCCCTTCCTATAGGAACGCACTGCCCATGCAGGCATATGTGCACCCCGGGCTGGTGCCGGAGGATGGCTCGCAGGTCTTCATCGGCTGCGACCCCGAGGCTGCTCGCTCCAGGGCATCCTCCTCCTCCTCACCCAGCAGCGCCGGCTCAGCCGGGGGCCGCTGCAAGCTCACCAACCTGCAGCTAGCCCAGAGCCAGGCGGATGCTCGCCCGGCCACCGTCCCGGAGCTGGATCCCAACGATGGGAAACCCACCATGAGACACCCCAGCAACCTCCACGGGCGCAGGAGCCACCGGGGCAGAACTAAGCAGTGCCGGGATGGGAAGCACCATCGCTTGAAAGTACTGCGGGGCCCCTCGGAGCATCCCTCGAGCGAGAGCGGGAGCATCCACAACAGCCACTCGGAGAGCTACCCCAGTGGCAGGAACAGCCCTGTGAGCAGCGCCCGCACGGCACTGCGGGTACCACAGGATGGGGATGTGGGTCCCAGCCACTCGGAAGGCAGCGATGGTGGAAGGAGGGTGCCTGAGTTCGCCGAGGCTCGCCGGAGGAGCGCCAGCAGGGATAACCTGCGCCAAGCCGGTGCTGCCGAGAAGGAGGCGAAGCGCCGGTCCTATCCGCTCAACGTGGCCAGCCACAACGGGGGCCTCAAGGGCAGCAAGTACGACATCAACCTGGCCAGTGCTGACAGCGGTGCTGGGATGAAGACCGGCCTCTGGAAGAGCGAAACCACGGTGTAAAGGTGGGAAGGACCGGATGGATGCGGTGTTTTCCTCCAGGAGCAATGCTGCGGGAATTGCCCCGTGCACTGTGGGGATGGCCGGGGGCTCCGGCTCACCCGGGCCGCTGGGTGATGCTGGGACCCCCATATCCCCCCCCGAGGAGGCTCAAAGCTTCCCGTGGGGTACAGGGGCACAAGGCGCAAGGCAATCCCTGCTCTGCAGCCGTGCTTCAATCACCCCTGCATGTCACTTCAGACTGATCCTAAAGGCTATTTTATTATACAGAGGAAGAAAGAAGAAAGGTCTATTTTTCAAAGCTATATTATTGAATGTATATATGTACAGACAGGTCAGGGAGTGATGCGAGTGCCTCGATACCGACCAGTGTTCTCTGGGAGCGGGCATGGCCACAGCCTGCTCCTGCCACGACTGCAATATTCCCACTGATGGGACCACACCAAGTGCCCTTTATATGTACAGAGACGACGCTTGTGCGACCCCAGCCTGAGGGAGCTGCTTCGGAGCGGGGCAAAGAGCAACTTCTCTGTCTGAAATGGTTTTCCATGCAAAGGGGTTTGGGCCAGCACTGAGCCCTGGGGGTTAGGCCAAAGTTAAAGCCATATTGCAAAGCACAAGGTAAGAGGAGCCTCAGCTCCAAGGTGAGGCGATTGTCTGCACTGTGTTAATGCCAGACACTAAAATCACAGCCAGAAAAGGCTCTCGAGCCCTCGGAGGGGAGGCATAAGCTATGCAATGGGGTGGGCTGGCGGAGCCAACGCTGACCCTCTCCACCAAAGCACCAAAGAGCTGAGCCCCAAAGCAGGTCCTGGTCCTTAACCAGGGGTGCATGCTCAGAAAACACTTGGGTTTGCTCTTAGGAAGGCAGAGAAACCCCCTGGCTACTGGAGTAAGATGAGAGGAAAGCGCCAGGGAGAAAGGGCTGTTCCTGGGCAAACGATGCCAGTTATTATGATGCGTTCAAAGGGCTGGAACTTGGATGAGCACTTACCTTTTCTTTCTCCCATTTAAAACCAAGTCCTCCCTTTTTTCCCCCCACCCCTAGCTTAATAAAAGCCAGGCTGCCAGGTCTGGGATTCCTAAAACAAGAGGAGGTTGGGACGGCAAAGCACATCCCAACCTCATCCCAGCACAACACAGCGCTTCCTGCCCCTGCCCATGCTGGACTGGGGCTGTTTCTCCTGCCTCTGCCCCCTCCTTGCCTCCGTTTCTCCCATGTTCAAACAAGTTTCAGCATTCAGCTACCTCCCAAAGGGTCGTGGGGAGGGGGAACCACAAAAAGCACTTAGGGATGGATTTCTCTCACTTTCAGCAGCCCTGGGGGACCCTTCACTTGGTTCTCTGCCTCATCTCTGCCCAAGCGATGGCTTAAACCACAGCCTGGTGGTGAACACATTGCTACCGCAGCCTCCCCGGTCGTGCTGATGCTGAGTTGTTATATACGCTTGCTGCACTGTGACAGTATTATATGGAAAGCTTTGTATTATTAATCACACTATGTTTGTGTTGGTCTGTTTACATTTACAAGCAAAAGACATATCAACAGAGAGCTTCCTGCAATATACCTGCGGGAGGGAGGGGAAAAGTATGCCAAAGAGATGACTTTAAAGGGGTCTGTTTTGCCTTTTTCTATGAATGGAATGTTTCTAGCAGATATGTTCTGGTTAATATATTAAAGATTTGCCCATCTGCCAAGATGTACTGCTGTTCTTCACAAGGACAACAGGCTGCCAGGCGTAGGGAGGGCACCGAGCAGCAGCACTGCATACGCAGAGCCCAAAGCTGTGCCTGTGCCATCCCTCATCTAAGCTCTCAGCAAGTGCAGGTGTCTCCTTGATCCTCACAAACCCATCCAACCCTTCTCACAAGAAGGAGAGATGGCCCCAGGAATGCTGGAGGAGTGCTATGGAAAATGAGCAGCAGTGAACCTGTGAAGTTGAGACCTCCCCCTGCGTATCACCTGGCTCTAAGTGCATGGGCTCACCACATTCTGCTGCCCCACGGGACTGGGATGAGCCAAAACACCTTTTACCCATAAGAAGGAATCCAGAAACCAGACCAGGCACCTGCTTTTAATGGATTTCTAACAGAAATAGAACAACCCAAAGCAGACACTCCATAAAAACTCCCATTTTGGTCCAGAACATGGAGTAGAACATCACCCACCCCATCCCAACCCGCTCCTTTGGGTGACTGTTCCTGCAGCACCCACTCTCCAGTGGGTTGGTCCAACAGTCCCTGCGCCTCCAGCAGCACCATCCTGCCAGAGACAACCACTTCACATCCAAAGCTTGGCCTTCCTGAAGGCCTGGACCTCCTCTGGGCCCCGCAGGTACTGCTCGATCTCACTGTCAGAGATGGGCTCATCACCGGTGATGGCAGCATCGGAAGCACTCGGAGCTGCCGTCCGCAGCCTCTTCCTTGGATTGAGGAGGCAGGGGGGCAGCAAAGGCCTTGGGTTGTCCTCACGTTGCTGCTGCCCTTCCAAGGGACAGTCCCCATCCTGAGCTGCTGGAGGAGAGCCCTCACCCGTGGCCATGGGCCGCTGCTCCTCCCCGTCGTGCAGGCAGAATGCTTTCTTAAGCAGGACCAGTCGGTGCTGCAGCAGGTCCCCAATGTGCTTGACCACGGTTTTCTTGTCCAGGTTAAACATCCTCAGCCAAACGAGCTGCGAGGCCATTCTGAGGAGGATCTCAAGCAGCTCCTTCAGCCTCAGGTGTGCTGGCGGTGGCAGATCAACCCCTGCCAGCCTGCAGAAGCGGGCGAGGGTGCAGGAGAGGCGGGCAGGGGGATGCAGGGACTGCCAAGCCAGGAATGCCGCAGCCGTGATGATGGGCACGGGATGCCGGCCCGTCACCAGCCACGTCTCACTGGCCAGCTCCACTACCTGCAATGTTCTGGCCACCACTTTCTCTTTGTCCTCCACCAACTGGGCAGGGATGTTGGCTGTGGGCTGCAAGAGCTGAAAGCTGAAAGAGCAAAGAGCCCGTGGTTAGCATCAGCACATGGAGGACCTGCACCAGCTTGTTTCTGCTTGTGTCACCCAGCCAAGTGCCGCATCGCCCTCTCCAAAGTGGGG
>JAOEHX010013932.1:19005-31531 GCA_025448015.1 Bolborhynchus lineola
ACAAATGAGTGGCAAAATCCCCCAATCAAACGAAAGACCAAATATTTAAAGTACTTAGGTACTGAAGAACTTAACATCTTTCTGTTCTTTTGTCCAGTTCCCTTAGTGGCTAGCAAAATTTACCCCCTCAGAAGAGGAAAAATCTCTAACTTTTTTCACTATAATTGTATCCCTTCTCTAATGTAGGATTTTTTTTCTCATCAAATCAATCATGTCTCCTATTTACTTTCTAAGGAAAAAAAAAATTATTAAAAATTGCATTAAGAAAACAGACTGACAAATGTTAAGTAGCAAATATTTCTTCAATAATTCTACCATTAAGAATCCAACAGACAAATAAAACCTCAGAACTTTTCTGGTGCTGCGAAGGAGACAAAACAAAGAAATTATCATTTTCTTTTACAGTTGCTATGAAAATGAATCAGCTGTTATAAGCAAGTTTCCAGTATTCACAAGTGTTTATTCAGAGATTTAGGCATCTAACTCTTTGTACGATTTTGTGTTTTCCATTTTTCACCATTGAATTTTCATCACCTGTTTTCTCTTTTCAGGAGACCACGGATTTATAAAAGCAGCAAACTAATTACAAATAATCACAAGTGAAAGAACTTTTTACCTGACAGCTACATTAAGATCAAATGAAAAACAATATTAATATAATATTTTTGGTTTTCATATACAAGTATCTAAAACACAAACAAGAAGAGAAAAGGCAGGATGATTATATTCATTGGGACTTTCATGTGCATACCCAAATTGTATCTTCCATATCTAAAATTCCTTTGAAAGACCTTGACCAAGAAATGGTCTTTCCGGTGCCTGAAGTAGGAACAAGTGCCCTGCCTTATCTAGCAGCACTCATAGAAAATTTATTTTAGTGTGTCTTAAATTGACTATGAATGCATTACTGCTTATCAGTATTCAGAAGCACATTTCAGAGTGTGTTGAAGAATAAAAAAAATCTATCCAAAGATGGAGAAATAAGCAGGTGAAAAATGCTTTTCAGTTTATTCTAGGTATAGATCTCCCCTCCCCGTAATTATCATATTTCCATGACATTTTAACAATAGTTGAAAATAAGCTCCTGAACAACAACAGTAATTATTACTGTATAGTACCATACATCTACATAGGATTTATAAAGCATGAAAATCTCAAGAATCTCAAAATCAGCTTATCAAATGTTATAATGTTATTCATAGGTACAGGTCTGCTAACAGTCAGCAGGTTAGTCATGTGAAAAAGGTATGTGGGATTTAGTGCCGAGTTAAGACATACAGTTGCTGACGTTCAGTGTGCAGGTTCATCAGCTGAGGCTGAGAGATTGCTAACCATTAGAAGTTTAATGCTTTAATTTACATTTCCAGGTTGTTAAACATTTTACCTTCATTTTATAAATTTGGCTGTGAATTTGACAAGCCAGAAGTTTGGCAGAGACACAGATAATGCCTTATATCTCTGCGTAGCAAACTGATGTTCCACTGTAGCTCTTGTATATCTACTTAAGAAAACATTAAAAAATATTTGTAGTGTCCTTCTCACCTGAAGCAAATAGAAAGTTCTCACAGGCAAGAAAGACCTGAAATCATTGGTTTCTAAGAAAATTATCTCTTTTTGTAAGAAAAGCTGAGTTTCTATTGATAGTGGTTGTGAGAAAAACCTTATAAAGGCATGAAATGAGGAGCTGTTATTGCTGCAAATACTGTCAAAACTTAAAAGCACTGGAAACACTATATATTTTTAGGTTCATATGAACTGTGATTTGGCTTGCACCTATGAAATTAAGGTCTATAATGAACATCACAGAACCTAATGATTTCTTGATTACTCTGGACCCTACCCCCCCTGTGCATACACGGGGTAAGCACACTTCCTCTTCATGCTCAGGCTGGGGGAACCAGGTCTAAGCAGTCTTTCCACCTGGGGTACCACCCCTGTCTTCAAACAACAGATACCTACAATGTCTATTTGAATTGGCTGTGCATCTAAATAGGTTTCTATGGGAACTGAAAAACCAAAGAAAACAGCATCTGTCAGAAGGAGATGAAGTAATGAGACAACTTTGTGACCACTCAGAGATTTAGTCCAGGGACAGAAAATCCAAGAAGGATCAGGGAGGGAAAAAGTGCTTAGGAGACATCCATGTTAAAATAATCATTGCCAAGAAGTCATAAAATATGCGAGGTCATGAAAAGAAATTGCTGAAATTATGGGAAGCAGAGGTTGAACAGAAAAGCTATTTACTTAAACAAGAGATTAATTATAATTTAGAATGCACAGTCTGTGACCAGCTCAGGTTAGGGAAGATGAAAACTCTGAGGGTAAGAGGGTAAGCAGAATAAAAATAGGATAAATATGACCAGTTCAGAAGGACTGGGTAGTGAACTAATGGTAATATGCACCATTGTACTACATTATGAAGCATGAAGTCCTTAGAAGACATGAACTGCAAGGAAGAACAAGATTATGGCATAGGCATTTATTACTTTTATTAAGATTATCTTATTGGTAGTTGTACACTGGATTGTTGAAGAAAGAATATTTAAGAACCCATAAAAGCTACCTGTGAATATTTCAAAGGAATGAAGGAGCATTCACTGACATCCTTTTTTTTTTTTTTTTTCCAGCATGGAAAAATCAACAACATCTGTTTTTTATCATAATTATTTCATAAAGCTGAAGAAATTAACTCCTTCTAAATCTCAGCATTTTCAAAAACAATTGTATATTTTTATAATTTGAAAATCACCTCCTGGAGTAATTGCCTTTGCTGTTCTTAGTCAAAATATTTGTTAGCAGACAGAAATAAGCAGAATAAATTTTCTACACTGAAACCTATTGGCCCAATGAAATTGGGCTTTATAAAAAACCAAGAAACTGAATTAGCCTTTGAGCCAGTGGTATCTGTTAACAGTAAAGGAAACCATCAACACAAATCACCACAAAATTTTAAAAGAAGGAATTACCCATCATCACACTTGCAAAGGGAGTATTCCAAATTCAAAAGATCATTTTGGAGCACAGCTAGTCATGTTAAGCACCTTCTTTAGAAAAACCTGTGAAACTCATTTGCCTACAAGAAAGCTAGAGAGGGAGTATTGACAAGGGCATGTAGTGATAGGACAATGGATTTAAGATGTTAGGGGAGATTTAGATTAGACATTAGGAAAATATTTTTCACTATGAGGATGGTGAGGCAAGTTGCCCAGAAGTTGTGGCTGCTCCATCCCTGGAAGTGTTCAAGGCCAGGTTAAGCAACCTGGTCTAGTTGAACGTGTCCATGCCTATGGTAGAGGGGTTGGAAATAGATTATCTTCAAGGTCCCTTCCAACCAAAACTATTCTGTGATTATATAAATATTTAGCACTGTGGACTGATCTATAGCAACTGTATAAAGTGTATTATGTTTTATTCTTGAATAGGTTTATTTTTCAAAAGACTCCCCTCACTGATAGGCATGTATATATTTTTCCTATCAACATCAGCAACTCTTTGCAGACATATATCATGCTGCATAAAATAACATATTTTTTAATTCATAAGGATGATATACTACACCACAAAATATTTAAACCAGAAAAGATCTTTCCTTTTCTTCTCCTCTCTCAAACTTTTCAGTAGATTAGGGAAATAAAAACTTTCCCCTATTCCTTTACTAAATAAACCTCACAAGTATTTGGTCCCAGTGCTATATTCCTCACATGATAGAATTATTTGTTGTTTTCATTTTTACTATGATACTGCTTTAACAGGCCACAATTCTGAAACAGCAGAAGAGGATATTTTTATAGAGAGGGGAAGGTGTAGAATTCTGTGGTTGTGGTGAAAAGTGGCAACGAAGCTGAAAGAACATTATATGACCAGTAGCCATTAGAAGACAAAGTTTTTCTGCCAGTTGATAATGGTCAGTTTTATCCATTGCTCTAGGGTCAATTACACTTTGATGAAATATGAAATATAAAAAAAAATAATTCTGAAGGACATGATGCTGGCCAGCAACTCAAAATCTATTTCTTCCCTTGACAGGTCAGCAACCTCTCAGGACTTTCATTATTTTTACAGAAACAGAGAACAGAGATGGCATCACTTTTAAAGGCAATGCTGCTTGATATATCTATCAAACTATCCTCTATTATTGTGTATTTTAATAAATATAGTTAAAAAAAAAGAGGTAGATATTGTTTTGTGTTCTAATCCCATCAAACTTGTGATTAAATTGAAGAAGATATTAGAGAAATATTGAAGGTTTCTGTAAGCTTTTTGCTTTATATTCCAAGATGTCTCTTAAAATAGCAGCTCTAAGTCTGAAAACAGTGACATTTCTAGCATGACAAAAAAAAAAAAAAAAACCACCAAAAACTGTGCAACTGTGCTAGTGAAATAAAAATGAGCTACAAATATAAAAACTTGGGTCTAACCATTTCTTCGCATTGAGATATAGCTCAGTTTAGCAAAAGAACTACAGCAGGATTAAAAACATAAACTGAAGAGGAACAGATGGCTCACAAGTTTAGCAATGAGATCTGGAGCCTTTCATTTTGAGTTCATGGGTTCAAATTGAGCTGAATTTAGAACTAGCCTAGAGTTTACAGTAAGTAAAGGCTTTCTGTGAGTTGTGTGTGAAATGGTATGACAACATCATATTACTTTCTACTCAATGAGTAACCATATTTAAAAAAAAAACCCTCACAAAACTCAAAACTGAAATATTGCAGACTCTTGATTTTTCTTAACAAAGAAAGATCAAAGACTTAGCCAATACAAAGAAAATACATTCTTCTTGGTGTCCTGGGTTCAGCTGTAATAGTTATTTTTCTTTTTCCTGGTAGCTGGTGCAGTGCTGTGTTTCAGCTTTAGTCTGAGAAAAGTGCTGATAATACACCAATGTTTTAGTTGTTGCTAAGTAATGTTTACCCTGGTCAAGGACTTTTTCAGTCTTTCATGCTCTGCCAGTGAGGAGGGGAACAAGAAGCTGTGAGGAAGCAGAGATGGGACACTTGACCCAAACTAACCAAAGCGTTATTCCATACCGCAGCATATCATGCCCAGTATATAAACAGACGGGAGTTACCCATAAGGCAAAGATCACTGCTCATGTGGGGCTGAGTATTGGGCGGTGGGTGGTGAACATCACTTGTGTTTATTGTTGGTGTTTTTTCCCCTTCCCTTTTTAGTTTTATATTCCCTTTCCCTGTTATTTCTCTTATCATTATTATTAACTAAATGGATTCAGGTGTTATTGCCCCTGTCTGGCTTAAGCCCTCGGAGCAGTGAAGAAAACACCAGGTGGTATTGCCCTGGTCTAGCCTAAGCCTTGGGAACTGTAAAGACAACAATGAAGGGCAAAGATCTTTTAGCAAAACAAAGCAGACAGTTTGTAAGATAAAGCAGGATGTGCATCTCAAAGACAGACCAAGCAATGTGAACATTTGTAACCCTTACTAGTTTTGCTAAATCGGGATGATAAGGGAATGAGAGAGTGGAAAGTTACTGCTTAGCACTTAGTAGACTATAAAAGGGATGCAAAATGTGAAATAAATGATTTGTTTGTAACCAGAAAAAGGGTCCATGCCTTATGTCTCCACACTCCTCCCCATCCTTCTGGGAGTTAGGGGGAGGGCAGAGCATGAGTGAGCAGCTGCGTGATTCTGAGTTACTGGCTGGGCTTAAACTATGACACTTGAGCACTCCATGGTGTGGATATACTGTGATTTTGTTTTTGTTTTTCAGAGATCAGCCTTTGAAAAAGAAGTTGTAAAGAGGTTATATTTTTAGAGACAATGTTGCATCAATATTTAGTCCCAATTTTTCACTATCCATTGACTAGCTTCTGTACTGACATTAAATTCAATGCATTAGTCATCATTGGATTTGAGATCATAGGTGTTGTTGATACAATTCAATCGAGATAATTAAAACTGAAATACTTCAGATGACTGCAAAGGTTCTGAAAAAGCCTCCAAACTCTGTTCAGCTTGGTTTTCATGAAGGATGAAAGTCAATACCACTGATCAAAACATAATTTTGTCAATACAGACAGACTGTGATTCTTATTATTGAAAAGTAATATGATTTTTGACATGGAAGGGGAGGAGTAAATTCCATGTATTAAATTGTGTTAAAAATTCTCCGAAACCTAGATTCAGAATTGCCTCTCTTTATCCACTGATTATGGTGAGACCCAAGAACAGCCTCATTTCTGGTTTAGGCACTTAAAGCAAATACCTGAAGTTTTCGAGGACAAAGGCCTTATGTATAATTAAGATTTCCAAATACAAGAAGCAGTCAGATGAATTGTGCTCAAAAATAACTGTATTTTTATTATTCAAATTAGGCACTGAATATGTTGGTTTTTCAAAATCCTGTTAACAATTAACATTAAATCTGCAAGAGAGAGGAAATATGCTCAATGCAGAATTAAGTTTGCAGCTTTTCTCAAATTCCAGTTAACTTGAGGCTTTATATGTGAAGACCTTACAAATTCAGAAAAAAATACACCTTAAATTATCAATACAATTTTCACTCAATCCGTCAGTTGCAGATCTTTTTTCTTTAGTAAGCTGTCTACAGTATCTTGCAGGCTGTGTTATTCCTCTTTGATGTTACATCAAGTGAGGAAGATTAAAGTCTGGGTTGAATTTATCACCGATGACATTTCTGAGACTTTGGTCCATCAATCCTTTGTGATGTGAAGATGTCAGAATAAAGTCATCACAAATTATGTAATGTCGCTCCACCTAAGCCATACTGCCAAATAAGCTGATGAAGCATACTGTTGTAGAGTCTATATGCTTCCAAATGGTACATTTCTAAGTACATGCTTTTGATTTATAATTCTCCTGAGATTATGAAATTTAGAAGGACCAAACCATTCCAGACCTATTATTCTATATCTTGTGTGGTATCTTGATCCTTTAATATACTGAATAATCTCAATTTCTAGAGTATAATTCCTCTCTTTGGTCATTCAGGATTCATTATGTAAGTTGTAGAAACAGGGAAGAATTCAGCAGCAATTAACAAATAAGTGTTTCATGTTTGAACTTCATATATGCATGCAGTTAAAATATTAGTTCTTGTTTGTGATAGTTAACAAGGGGCAGTCTAAAATCCACATGGCAAACAAAGCAAACAGATTTCTAAATTGAGTCTTAAAAACATTGATAGGGAGACAGCTGTAGATAGAAAGCTATCATCACAGAGGTAAAATTATCATTTTTCACATGGAGCATTATAATTTTACACTGATTTCACCACCTAGCTTTCTTCTTGACTCCATATCAAAACTGACCAATTTTGTCTGAGTGATATAGGAAGATTTGTGCCTCAATGAACTACATAGAATGTGTACTTTTCTACCATATTTCAAAACATTAGTGAAAGTAGTTTTGTAGTAGTAGCAGCCCAGCAGTAATTTTCCACAGATGCAGTTTAGCAAAATGCCACGATACACCATTGGAAGAAGGTTCTGGGGCACAAAACAACTTGGGATAGATCAGAGAAAACAAAATCAAGAATAAAGGTAAAGATACTAATTTGCATGGACAGCAAGAAGAGAAACACTATTTAAGTAGGAGACTATAAAAATAACAGGTAAGTTCCACTGGCATTTTGGTAGCCTAGGTTTAACTTCAGGTAGATTTCTATGAAGAGGTCATACATAGAGCCTGGTTCTGCAGGTTATTATCCAGGAAGTGCATTGGGTCCTTTTCCAATAAAGTTCTGAAAGAAACAACAGGAGTAGTATGGGAAAAGAGAGAGTCTGACAGAGAAAATGTTATGAGCCATTATTCATTATATTTTTTTCATGAAACAAACTACTGATCAGAGCTGCCAATAAAGAGAAAAACCATGTGGGGACAGGGAGAACTTCTAATTCAAAATAAGCAATCAAATTATCAGAGTGTCTCTATGGAAAAACTTCAGTGGATGACTAACTGCAGACTTCTGCTCATTACTTCTCTCAAAAGATGAATTGAGGTCCTTTGTATTCTCCAGTAAGTGAAGTTTCCGTTTTGCCTTTTCTATTTTTAAAAAGTAGCTACAGATGAGGAGAAAATGTGCTGCAGTAATAGAGCCACATCAAGAAATATCCTCCTCAGCTGCTGTTCAGAAACATTTGAAATGTCTTCTAATAGAATGCTGCTTGTCCCATAACATTTGTGACTGTGCTTCAAATGCAAATTCCTTCATTACATTGAATTGCATTAAATTTTATAAGTACTCTGCTGCACATATGCCCTAAAAACAATTTGCTGAGAAAATAAAATGATGTGCTACAATGATATGCATCCATTAGATAATACCTGAAAATAGCTTTATAAACATATTTCATTTTAGTTGCTACTTAATGATTTAGTTTCAGTGGGTAGCTTGTAGATTCAGTCATTCCAGTGCAATGAACTAGAATCATCTTCAGAGCTGAAAACTTTATTAGTTTGATTATTCTGCCAAATATGATGAGCACGTGTAGATTTATAAAACAAGGAAAAAGTTACAGTCCATTGACTATGCCCTTTTCCAGCCTTTAAATGCACTAACTAGAAGGACATCTCAGCACCGTTAACAGTAGTTCTTCTCCCAGGGAGTACCTTATTAATGTTTTTGGTAGCAGTTAATAATACGCAGATACCTTCTAACAATGTCAAAGTACTAACTTTGGGATGAGACAATAAAATTTAGTCTGAAATCACTCATGCTCATTAAAGATTCCTTTACAACCTACTAAAAAATCAGAGATGTTAGAATGGGATGGTAAAATCCCAATACCCGTAATTGCAACCTATCTTCCTAAACTCTCTAGAACTACAAACAGTTCGACTGGACTTCACAGACTATTTGTAACTACTGTGCATTTCTGCTCAACCTATGATGCCAGCAGCTAAACTGCACCTCACATACAACTCTACATAAGGCTGTTGATGAGAAATATATTCATCAAATTCTAGGCAACATTTTTCTCTTAGATAATCCTCTACAACTACATTGCTTTTAAGTTCAAACCTGATGCCCAATTCAACTAGCTAACCTTTCCATATACACCAAAAAATGATGGATAATCATTGCATACATTGACTGGCAGAGATCATGTTAATCCAGTAACAGGTAAAACAATATGGGCTCCAAAACACAGCAGAAATAATGCAGTGGCAGACTCTTTTCCTATGTCTGCCTAAATCTTGTTTTCAATTTATTTACTAACAGCTATGGAAAAACTGACTGATCAGACCCCTTTTCCTGTTGCAAAAAGGCTCTTGAGAGACCTAGGTAGCAGGATTAGTAGTTATCCTCAAAGGCATAATTTTGATCTGTTAAAAACAAAATTACAAAAAGTAATAAATCATACCACCAGCATATTACTATTGCTAACAAAACAACAACAGAGAACCCCATTCATTTATCTTCTATTTGTGCAGGTTTTGGGGAGCAGGGACATTTTTGCAATAACACTGTTTTTTCTACAAAGCTTTGAGTACCCATCTGTGTGATATTGGGCAAATTTATAATCTCTTTCAGAGCAGCAATACAACAGGCCCTTCTCAGTTTCATGCTCACTATCTCCTAGAATGTTTTTTTCCTCACCCCCTTCCTGTGTCATAACTCTTGTTTCTCCTTCTCCAGTGGCCAAGTCCCTGAAAACACTGAGAAATAAGCAATGGAACTGAAGTGGAGCCAGAAACCACAAATCATAATAATATCACACATTAACTGTTTAGCATCAATTTCCATATTGACTTTCTTATTATTCAGCAACTGACTTGTTTTAGTGAAGTGCAATAACTCCAATAAACCTGTTCATGTGATTTTTGCACATGCAGTTTTCTGGAACTAATTTTTCTATGTGTAGACAATAGAAAACCATTTAGATCACTTCTCGAAAAACAAAAGCATACAATTTCAATGAATATGTTTCATATACTGACTCAGTATTTACAATAGAATAAGTAACTTTATTTCACTTTTCTGTTTTAATTTTGTTACCATGAAACATTAACTCCTTAAAACAATTGAATAAAATTCTGCTTGCTGAGTGTCACAGAATCAGTAAGTTGAGGTAAACAAAGTTTATTGTTCCAACTCAATTAAAGCTCCACAAACATTAACTACAGATTTGGGATGTCACATGGATTCATCACTGCACTGCTGATGCTTAAACTTTATGGGCAATGATCCGAGATGTGCAATGACTCACTAAAAGAAAGGGCTCTCAACCTTGAGGAGTTCCCTTGGACGGTGTACTGACCCAAGGGGAGAGTCCCTGACTGCAGGCCCACTGCTCTGAGGAGAATGAACTCCAAATGGCTCTGAGACAGGCCTCCTTTTATACCCTGGTTGAATCTGAGCTGTGATGAGATATGGACATGTGGCCACCCATGGGCTCAGGACCCAACTTCCTCACCCCTGCACCTGTCAACCACCACCATGTGGCTTCAACAGGAGCTCTTTGTGGGCCTTTGTCTGTGTCTGGAAGCACTCATGGGCTGTTGTCAGGGCAGGTGCAGCTGCCACAGTGGAGAACAATCGCTCTCCCTCAAAGTGGGCAGCAGTTTCTCAAATATCATGAGAAAAGCTGCAACAGGAAGCATATGCAGGTGATGTTTCTAGAAGGTTTTTTTTTTGGAGGGTGGTGGGTGGTATGATGAATATGTGGAGCTAAGGGGTTGTTAATATGAGGGATCTCCTGGAGTAGGGTTTATGCATTTATGATAGGCAGAACAGGAAGTGTTATGTGTTCATAACAATAGGTAATAACTTTTGTGAGGCATTGAAGTACTGTCATCATGAATGCAGGCAAAAGTATTGCTCCTTGGGGGCATAGAAGAAAAGAATTACAAAGAGGAAGCTGTTAAAACCTGCAGATTCATTCATGCCCTCAGATATTCACAAATACTGCTCTACATACAGGACAGTGATAAAATGCTAATTTTTAAAATATTTTTTAGATTTTTTAAATATATCCTTTTACAAATCAGAGTTTATTAAACCAGCGTATCTCAAAAAGAAGCTAAATAATATTTCAAACTAAAAATAAACCCTGTACACAATCCCAGTACACAAGCATAACAGGTCTATCTTGCATATTTGAGTGTTTCTTGGCATACACCTAAAAACCCTCTTGCTTTACGCCCAGGGTCAGGAAATAGTTCTCAATGGAAAAAGAGATCAAAGATTCACTTGTTTTAAGAAGGAGGCTGCACATTTCACACCAGTAAACAAGAAACATAACTCCTCTCTCCATTTTCTTAAGTTAGTGCTTGTTTGTATAAGGCATACTACTTAAACTTATCTTGTGCTATAGGACAGCACACAAAAGCTGTCTTGAAGAGATAACTTTCAGTCATCAAAATTGCAGATATTGTATTGTTTACCATTTTGTTATTTTTTCTCCCATTTGGGCATTACCATCATACCTAGAAATCCTGTCTGAGAATAAATTTTGCTGGAGAAACCAAGAAACCTCAAGCATTTAGTACTGGCTTTACAACTTGTTAATTTTCATGACGTCTCTAGAGGGAGCAAACAAAATACTCTTAGCCACACATCTGCCAATTTCAACACCATTGTTGGCACCCTCCCTTTGGCAATTTATGGAAACTTGGTTCAGAGCAAAAACTAAAAAAGAGAGAACATTTTGCTAAAAAGTAATATAGAGAAGAGTATTTTGTCAGAACATTTTACTGTTTCTTCATTTCCCTGCCATCTAAACGGCTGTCTGCAATTCTTGAATGCAATCTTACTGCACAAAAGTCTATTTATACTTCGAAGTATAATCTTCAGAATCCTGGCAGTTATACTTCAGGATCCTGTTCACATCAGTACCTTTCTCTACCATCACAAAATACAGAGTTTAGCAACTGCAGAAACTGTGGGTTTGGTTATTGAATAGAAAGCTATACTGGGCATAAAGGTACAAAAGAGTTTGCATGGGATATTGCTGCATGAAATGGTGGCAAGTGCAGCAATCAATATCCATTCTAGGAACATTTCGGTCACAATGCATTTCTGCAGCTTGTTTGAAAAGCTGATATGAATATTACATCTAATTGAAAGCATTGAGAACTCTATGATTTATAAAACATTGAAAACTCTATGATTGATTTCTGATTTTTCATTACTGTGTGTGAAATGACTATTGCCAAATACTGATTTTGAAATGCTGGCAATATATTACTTAAATTATCAGTGTCATTTCACATTCAGAATTAATGTATAAAGAGTGGGTTAACAAGCAATGTCACAGAAGTTTCACGAAAAGATAAATCTGAATTTCAGGCTTTATTTTAGTCTTCTTTGGAAAAAAAATAATGCAGTTGTTCTGTATCATGAGCTTTTCCTTACATGTTGTTTTTTCTTCACACAGAAACACACACTTACTAATTCAAACTCAGTTATGCGCAACAAATGTGGCAAGTGAAGGAGTAAACATAATACATTTTCATTTTATTAAGTCACTGAATGTTTTAGGTTGTTAATTACAGCAGATAACTAACCTATAACTGAACAATATATACAGCTAACACTATGC
>JAOEHX010013933.1:7585-25988 GCA_025448015.1 Bolborhynchus lineola
GATTCTCCATGTAGCAAACTGCGTCACTGATTTACAGCCTAAACCACAACACCATCTCAAATTGCCTACATGGTCTATAAAAGCACATACTTTGCACAGTTGGGAGGTATTTTCACAATAGGATATGACAGCTGGTGATGGACAGTGAAACAGCTGGCATCCCCTGATGTACCGTGTGCGTCTGGCATGGAGTGACTTGTGTCTGAACTGAGTGGATATTTGGAGACTGGAGAATTCACAGAAGCACAGCACAGCACAGTTGAGGTTGGAAGGGACCATGTGAGGTCATCAAATCCAACAGATCTGCTCAAGCAGGCTCACCCAGAGCACCTTGCTCAGGTTTGTGTCCAGATGGCTCTTGAATCCATAGTCATGAAAATCAACATGTCCCATGGCCAGGTCACCTTGATGGGAAACACTGCGCTGTGAGGACCTGCTTATCTGCACCACAAACGCTGCTGCTTTCCACTGCGGGAGCTTTCAATATTCCTTGTAAATTGAATTTTGAGATCTCAGCCTTTTCTGGAGAGGATTCTTTCTTGAGCCAGGCTTGCTTTTGTCAGAATGGCTGCCAGCTGTTGATTCAGGCTAATCCATAAACTCAAACAGCCATTTACAGCAGCTACAACCCCTCTTTTTTTTCCAGGTCTTTTCCAAGGAAAATCTGCAAAACCTGAAGATGTGTTCTCTGTAGCAAAATCTAGGAGTAGACTCTGGAAAATAATCAGGAAAAGTAACTATTTGCTCCCTTCTTTTGTCTCTCCAAGAGTGTTCACACCACCAAAAATAAGTCTCTGTAAAATATGTACATTTGTCACATGTAATCCACTGAAAGCTCTAAATGAAGGGAGGCCAACTGAGTTTTCTTTTCCCAGATTAGGCTTTGAGTTGCAGGACAGCTGCATGTGGGCAAACTCAGAGGGGTGGGATTGGATTGACTGCCAAAGCGCCATCTCAAAACATGAGCATGAGCATCAAAATGCTACATTTCAGCTTGGCAGTCAGCGCTGCTCAGGATTTGAACAGGAGACTTCTCTGGTGCCCTTGGATACTAAGGGAAATGTCTCTGACAACTCAGGATGTGCACTGGAATAACACATCAGTGTATCAAAACGCTGCAGGCTTTGTGGTATTGAGGACCCCATATTTTTCCAGACACTTCTGCACAGTAAGCATGCTGTAACTTTGCTATGACAAAGGTTGTTGTCTTTCCTTTGCTTTGGAAACTTTATCCATTGTCTCTTTCACTTCATCTGTTTTCTTTCATTGTATTAAAACCAGTAGTTAAATTTATGGGCTGGCAGCAGTGATTCTTTGCATGTACTCTGCATTTTCACATTGATTTTGAGTCCTTCTCAGTGATAGGCTATAAAAACATCAAATCATTACTGCTGAGGAATGCAAGTTACTGGTGTGACTCTGTACTGAAAAGTATCAGTGACATTTCGCTGTTCATCTAATACCTGACTTCAAGACATCGTCAGGTCAAAGGCAACCACTCAGCCAGTGTGTGCTGGGTTTTCTTCATTTCCAAAGAAATACCACGACTTGCACAGAAGAAAATCTCCTGTATCCTTCTGTAAAACCTTGCAGAATGAGACATGCTTGTGGCTGTGAAAGGAGGAGAAAAGGGGTAAGGTTCTGACCCCCTGTAGCAGTGAAATCCATGTCATTTCTGTCACTGAGGCTCTGATTTTGCCCAAGAATTACAACTACTACTTCCTTTACAAAGTAGTTTGCCTCCTTAAACAGTGTTTTTGAGAAATGCAGCAGGATCACCCCAAGTATGAATTTGTGTTAGTGGAAAGTGATATGCCATTGTGAAACTCAGTCCCACAATTAATTCCTCCTGAGTGAGCTTTGTTATGTTAGGCCTTTTTTTCTTCTTCTTTTAAGTAGACTCATCAATTTTTAGGCCAGATGAGATCACTGTAATGTTTTGTCAGACTTTCTCCATAACACCAATTATAACCAGGTGTGAATTAAATCCTCTTCAAGTTGCACAATGTATTTCAGTAGAAAAATCCTATTTTGATTTGAACAAAGGTGGTGATGGAGAACCCACCACAGCATTTATTAAATCATTTCAGTGGCTAATAACCCCCTGCTTGGATAAATTGTAATCTCTTTTGCAGTCTGAATTTGTCCAGCTTCAAACAGCAGCCCCAAGTTACTGATGTACATCTGCTTGACAGACTGAAGAGCCCGCTCCCCCAGTTTTGCTTGCTCTATAGGTGCAGAGTCTGTGGTTGTGTTTGCCCTTAACTTTGTCTTGGGCAAACTAAACAGCTCTCAGGTGAACAGTGTTTCATCCTAGCTGCTCCAAGGTGTTCCAGCAGAACTGACTGGAGTAGTCGAGATGAGAAGGTCTGCTATCCGTGCATATGACATTGAGGTAGTGCTTATGATATTTTCTTGTTTTAGCAGTCTTTGCACATGCTGGAGCAGTGGTTGAGCTTTACAGTCTGTGTCTGAAGTCACCCCGACTAGAGCTTCTTGGCTTTTCCTGCCATTGGGAGGCAATGTCCCCAGATCTGTCAGTGCACCACCACACAGCATCCCTCCGTAACCCACTTCAGTCACAATGATCCGTGTTAAAAAAACAACTCAGAAAACAACAGAAAAACAGCAACACATTATTCAGTGTTAAGGATAACCCAGATCACGGTGACAGAATGGGGTTGGAGAGTGGTGGTGTGGGCAGCTACACTGGTTCACCTGCAGTCAGGACATGGTTTTCCAACTCAACCAAAACTTCCCTTTGCTTTATCCAAGGCTGCCCATTCAGCACACACTTCTATTAAACAGTCCTTATTAGGAACCTCTTTCTCCTAATTGTTTACACCTAACTTAGTACCCAACTGCATGTTAGTCAGGGCCTCCCTCAAATGTGCACGGCCTTGGATTAATTGATGGTAATCTCACTGAACATCAGTCTGCCCTCATACCTTGCTGTGTGAGAGCCTGCAGCATTCATCAGGCTGTTTGCTTTCTCGGGAGGAACCAAAATCATTTTGCTTCATCTTTAGATTTAGTTAATTCTTTTATCTGTTAAAAAGCCAAATGCTTCTTCAGAGATCTTAAGCAATTGCCATTCATAAGATTGATGATCTGTTACGCATAATCTTGTAGAAGTTTCTCTTGCCATGAATTGTTTTACAGTAAGTCCTGGTCAAATTTTTTGAGGGACACTAGTGATACATTTGGTGGTAGAGTTGTGGCTGCCTCACGCCTGGAACTGTTCAAGGCCAGGTTGGATGTAGCTTTGGACAACTGCCCGTGGCAGGGGAGTTGGAACTAGATGATCTTTAAGGTCCTTTCCAATCCGAACCATTCTATGATTTGTGGGAACAGTTGCATCTGTAAGCCTTGATGCTCTCTGCAGAGATCATTTCAGGACAACTAAAGTGTTCATCAGTCTCCACTCACCAGTGAAATAGTTACTTTCTTCTCATACCTCATTTTTCTTTTCAGTTCCCTCAGAAACAGAGCCCTAATGTCATGGTGCGTGGAGCACAAGCTTTCAAAAGAGGTTAGGTCCTCTCTATGAACTGCCTCTTACAACGACCACCATAAAGTGTGGCGAAAAGGTCAGCACAGTTGTGTCTTCACTGTCCTTTTGTCATCACATTTTAAACTTCCCCCAAGGCTCCTTGGGAATATATTAACTTTTTAAAAGAAGTGATTTTCCACATAAAGGAGACAAAACGTAGTGTTAAATGTGTGCAAGTGTCCGGTTACTGTGGATGGGCTCCCATTATCTCAGGCAGCCTGACATCTGCATGTCAGCTTTTTCCTGTTGAACTTTGTTTGACTTGAAAGAGAGAAATTAATTTTTTTGCCTCTTACCTGTCTGGCTCATATATCAGCCAACAGCTGTCGGCTTTGCCAAGAGCAACTCCTGCTCTGTTAACCCATAAACTTGTTCTCCAGAGTTCTTCACATGTGGACTCACCACAGTATACCAGCTTCTGGATGCGCTCAGGATTTCTCACCCCCACACAGCACAGAAGTAATATTAACAGTGTCCACTTAAATCAACAGCACAGCTTTGGCACCCTGCTTACAACTGTTAGGCCAAAACATAAACATTTCTGGAAACCTCAAGAATGTGTTTAAAGTGGGAGAAGACTTGAAAATTCACCTGTTGCCGGCGCTATTGCAGTTTCAGTGTCATGTAAACATAAAGTAACCTTTGTTTTGACTTAGTGGGCTTCCTAATGAAATATCTTGTGACTGCTTTTGGGTTTATATTTAGTTCAGTAATTGGTTTATGACTGTAATTACCAGTCTTTCAGGCAACACTAAAAACAAATTAGTTTGTTCCAAACTCTGGTGATTTTATGGTCATATAGATCAATATAAATCACAGTTAATTAAGCTCTTTATCACTTAGCTTTTCCTTGTGTAATGCATTATAGCATTGCAATAACAAGTAATATTCCTAACTTTCCAGTCATATTAAACCAGAATTTGGTTCATAATTACCGAGGCTGAAAACCAGACTTAAGTTGCCTGCTGCACAGTATCAATGGTACGATGGTGTAAGGCAATCATGTTTACCTACAGAGGACAAAACAAGAAACCAGAAATGTGAGCAGAATCTGCAAAATGGTTCTTAAACAAAGCAAGCCATGTTAAAACTGTATTTGAATCTTTGTTTCCTTTCCAAATCTTATCAGTGTTGTTACAAGGTATAATTCTGGCTGCACTATAATAAACAGCAACAAAAACCCCTTAGCTAGTTAAGACTGTGAGTATTCCTTAATATGTCCAAGCCAAAACATGCAAAACAAATATGGTCTGGTCTTGTTCTCTTTCTTACAAGAACTACTCTGTAATAAATTTCTCCTTAATGTCCACTAACACTCCAATTAAAGATTTCAGTATTAAACCAGGGTATAATTTATCAGCAAGCAATGGTTTGAAATTTACCTCAGTGACCTCTAATTATCATAGAATCATAGAATAGTTAGGGTTGCTATAGGGACTTTGCACTGTAGAGCAATGTGGTGCTTGTTTCTAAGTAAATATAATGAAATGCAGGTTCTTTCAAATGTGTTTGACCAGCCCGAGTTCAGAGAGGTGCCTTCTTCCCATCCCAATGAACATGTTGGTTCTTCAAAAGTCACTGAAGTTATGCTACTTGGGGTTTCTCTGGCAATTTTGATGATATTACAGCCAGTGCATTGCGTTTTGTTTCTAGTCTTGTTGATCTTTATATAGAGCAGGATGTATAACTTGTGTCCCTGCCCTAGGTTCTCCCTCTCAAATGTCCTTAGCCTCTGCCCTCTGGCATGTGGACTACACTCAGTTTCATGCATGTCTATAAAATGACTTCTGGGAGTAATACAGACAACAGAAGTGCAGGGAAACCTCTTCTTATTTTATAATGCTGTAACATTTTTACTACATTTTTCTTTACATCATTTACTTTCTCTCTAGCATGGGCTGGCAAGCTGGATACCGTTTGCAGCCAAGCCTCTGCCTAGCCCAACCTTCCTTCTTGTTTTTCTCAAGTGGATCCCTGTTCCTATACACTCCAGCAACCCAAATGTTGCTGTGGCATATTGGTAATTTGGGAATATTTATAAACAGATTAAGAGCTGTGTTTTCCTTTATATTTATTAACTCAGCCCCTTTTTTGTTGCCTTGGGAAGCAGATTAAATAAAATAACAAGGTAGATGTTAGACCCAGTTTGAAAAAGCAAAAGACTTTGTGAAATACTTGATTTTAAATGCTATTTTAGCAGGTGAGAGCAGCAGACTTATGCTGGCTAAAAAAAAAAGCCAAGAAAGATCATTAAAAGGAAAAAAAATCCCCCCTCAAATGTTACTAAAATGTCACATCACATAGAAATACTTTCAAAGAGGAAGATATGTTCTGTCATGATGCACCACTTCATAATATTGTGACATTTACATTCTAATAATAACTAATCTTTGATCTTAGGGAAATTATAGAGCAAAGAGCCTGATTTGCTGCGATTTTGCCACCTCGCTAGGGGAACTAGATGCAGCCTGCAAACCTCACCGGGGTTACACAAACAAAAAAGAAGACAGTAAAATACCAGGAAGAATGGTTGTTTGGGTTATGTGTGCCGTTAGGAGGATTAACCAGGTTGAACACTGGAGTTTGGTTGAGGATAGCTACACAAAACCCATGAGAACACGCTCTTCCACTTAGGAGGGCAGTGAGCTAAAGACATAAACCTAAACCTGTCTGTCTTTTACTGAGAGTGCCTCTTGAGAAGCTGGGAAGCAGTGGACTAAAGGGATTGCTAACCTTCAGCTTTATTCCTGATTCAAGTTGCAGAATTAGCACTGACATAGGGAGGAAAGCCTGTAAAAACCCTCCTTAAGGAGGGACTAACTCTGCATACAACTTAGTAGATTACTGCTGATGCTGCTTTCTGGGCAAGACAGAAGCTACAGTGTCTATGTACTTTTGTATGCTCTCATGTGTCCTAATACAAATATCTACTTTAGCAATGAATCTCTGGCTTGACTTGAGGTACAGAAAATATTTGCCTTGCTAGTGAAATACTGGCATTTGGATGCTGCTGCAAGGCAAATCCTCATTGCACGGTGTGGCCCTTCTCTCTCCCCTCAGAGCCTAGAAGAAAACATTTTTCCTTCACAAATTCTTCCTTTCAAAAGCACAGCAGTTGATGAGTTTTAAGGGATTATGGTATTTGCTTAGGGACACTCGGAAACTGGCTGCCTTTAGTGTGAGTGCATTAGGAAAGAGCAGTAGTACCTGGGTTTGTACCCCTGGGTGCTAAATGCCGGCAGCTACATACTGATCTGTTGTAACAAGCAGGTTCCATGCAACAGGGGGATGGGAAAAAAAGGAAGAGGCAACGCACAATAGCATGCAAACAAAGACGTTGTTTTGCTTTGGTAATCACCTACTACCATAACTGTAATGGTAATTTTGTGCTTCTACAAACTGAAGAAGCCTTTGGATTTCCCTAAGTTCTCCCAGGCACAAGTACCTTCTGCCCCAAAGCAATTTCATCAATTGCCTTTCAAAGTGCCATGTGGAACAGAGTCAATTAACGCGTAAGAATTATAATCTGAGCAACATTTAATAAATCTAACTACTCCCTCCTGGGTGGAAATTTTCCGCAAGAAAGAACCTTCTTAGTGCCAGAGTGCTCAACTTGATAGTCTCTGGTTTGGTTTTTCAGGCCCAGATTACCAAGTGGTGTATGTTGTGTGTATTCCAGCAATTCAATGATGCTGCTCATACGCATCTTTTCGATCTGTAGCAAATTATATGCAATGAGAGAAATACAGTTTTTACTGGTAGAATTCTTGCATAAGCTCTTCATACTGTAATTCTGAACTTCAAAGAATATAATATTACATTGCATAAAGGACTGCAGTTCTCATATCTGAAACTGAAAAATGCCTTTTGTGACTGGCATGAACTCCTTAAGGGTTGGAAGACAGTGTTCTCATATGCAGGGAAATTTCTGTGAAAGGAAATGTAAACTTTACAAACTGTTTCTGGTTTGCTTTGTTATTAATGCTCAGTTAATTAATGCTTTATATTTAATTACTATAGTTCACAATTCATTATTTTAAATGAGTTTAAAACCTAATAAGCATCAGTCTGCAGAGCAAATAGCCTTCCTTTGTGCACAAAACCACTTCCAGCTTCTCAACTTTTTGTAATGTAAGTGCAGGAAAAAGAATTAGAAGTATGTACACAAAGGGAGATACACTAGAACATTTTGTCTATTCATTGGAGCTGGATCATCAACATGACAAGAAAAATTAAACTGGGATTTAGAGGCACTTTTTTACCTTGTAGGATGAAGAGCTTTCAGAATTTTATTTTAATTACCTCCTTGTTCAGTTTTTCCTTTGTTGTCTGAAATATCAATGGGACTTTTGTCTTCCATTTTCCATTGCTATAAATCTCTTGAGTGAAATTGCTGCCTTCAAGTAAAAGCAGAATAGAACTGGAGACAAAAGCACAAGAATGTTTAAGCAACAGATTCCATTCAGGAAGGAGAAGAATGGAAAGAGAAAGGAATTACATCTGAATGAAGCAACATTTCTAAATGTTTTAATTTTTTTCTTCCAAAGAAACTTTCTGACCTCCTCCAGGAAAGTTTTCCAAATCTGCTGTGAAGACAGCAGGGTAGAAGATGGACTGAGACACGGATGGAGATGGACTGCTTCCCCTGCTGAGCTCTGCCAGAAGGCAATGCCAACACAGCTCTGTCCTCTTCCAGTTCCCTTACCCACTTCTCACTGCTAACCTCTCCCAGACTAAACTTCTAAGTTATCTTGGGAAGAAAAACAGCTAGTGGAAACACATTGAGGAAGCATGCTGCCTGGCCATAGGAACTGGGTACATTCAGCTCACTGCAGCTCACACAGTGCAGCAGCTGAAAAGCAATAGCATCAGCTAAGGGCAAATGAGCCCTTCTTTCCCAAAAGGTTATTTGAGAGAGGCAGCCACAGAAGATGATAGTGCCTTATTCATTCCTAGGAGAAAAAGTATCCCCCCCACCAAGGCCAGTTGAAGCCAGCATGGGTTCCAACTTAAACCCAGAGTGGCCAACCTTGAGCACAAGTACCAGACCCACTAGGCTAGTGTAAAACAAGGCCAGGCTAACTAGCATAAACCTCTCAGAGCAGAAGCGCTGTGCCAGAGCTGTGAACCTGCTTGCAAGACTTCACACAGAAGCCAGCACCCTGCTGTGAAAAGTTTCAGTTCTTAAGAAATAGCATTGCTCTGCCAGTCAAATATGCTCACAGAAAGCCTCTGATCAGCTGGAGGAAACAGGATACTTGTTAAGAGAGAGCTTCAGTTAGTCACAACCTAACACAGAGATACAAAAAATGAAAGGTGAGGTCTTTTTAATCTCTCAATTATATTTTTAAATAGTGCTTCTGCTAAAAGGGAGTGAGAACATGATCTGGAAATCTTCAGTGTGTATAAATCCCAAGAATTGAAGACTCCTTGATACTTAGTATGAATGCAAATGGTGCTTCCCTGTTCTTTGTTGTCCTTTTTCCCAGTTTTTAATAGGTTTGGCCTCTGGGCCCTTTACTTTTGAAGAGCCCTCCTAGTGTACCAAATAACAGGTATTACTGCAGTTGTTCTGGGCCCCAGGAAAGGATTATATTCACTTGCAGCAATCCTCACCATCTCTGTGAGCAGCCCTTGCTGACGTACTGTATTTAATTGCATGGCACTCAGCAGCGGGTGCAGGATGTGGCTCTTAGGTGCTCTTTCGTTCAGCCAGTGTGTTATCCTAAGCTGGTGTGTTTCTGAGACATCAACAATTTGTGTTCAATGTTGAGGTGTATGGCAGAAATTATTTTATGCATGTAAAGCCATATATTTTCTCTGCGCTTTACATCCAAAATGGGAAGAACCATGTTTTACGTGTAAGAGGCTAAGGTGGTATTAATTTACTGAGGTGTTCAGAGAATGATAAAACATCAGTGGCTAAAAGATACAGCAGAGTACCATCCATACCTATGTAATGTCTAAGAGATTGTCACTGGGTAGACAATTATGTAGGGGTTTTAAACAGAGGTGGACCATGGTGTATCTCTACAAGCTTAAAGTAGGTCTCACACTGCAAGGTTTAAGCAGAGCACCCAGTCAGTTCAGGGAGAAAGCCTTCCCCTTGCTTTCTTGTCTGCCTCTGGATGGCTTAAAAGCATTACAGAATGTTTTTCCCCAGAAAAAAATGCCTCTGCAGAAGACAAGATTTTAAAAGGTCAATTCTTATCAGACGACTGCAACTGAATTTAGAGTTAAAATTTAATAGCAGCTGCCTTAGCCCAATATATGGCTTGCAAAGAGAAAGGCTGCCAGACAAAATATCAGCATGTTTCTCTATCTGTCCCTCTATCTGGTGTTTATTCTATTTTATGGCCCAGTCAAGAAAGGAAACAATAAATACACAAGTGCCTCTGAACTACTTTGCCAGAAAAGTCGGTGGAAGCAGAAAGTCCCACTCCTCACATTAAGACTAGCAATCTTTATAATTGACAGTCTGCTCTCCTTCTGTAGAGAGCTCCGAGACCCATTGCCCACAGCTGTCTGCTCTGCTGACAGCCTCAGGGATTGGCATGCACAGGGGAGCAGGGATGTCTCTCCCCACCTGTGCCACCTCTGCCCATATCCTTGATGCCACTGGAGGCTATGTCCCTCTCCCTCACCACATGGGAGGGGAGGCAGCATTTTAGGAAAGAAAATGCAATTCCAGACACAGAAGAAGGAGAATGGCTAAAGCCAGGTCTGCCTCAGACACCTGCCTTTCTTGTCAGCAGTTGGGTTGCAATGGAAGACTCAGATCACAATGCTGCTCTCTAAAAACCATCTCTGTTATGAATTTTGATCCTCGGTGCTTGTTGCCTTCCAGAAACTTTTGTGAGAAGATGCCAGACATGAAGACAAGGAGAGGAATGGCCATGACTGGACCCTGGCCAGCTCAGCTGGTGTGGTGGTATGTGTGTAGCCCCATGAGCCTGTCCAGGGACAGGCTGGTGGGGTAAATTGCTGGCACTATGACTTGTTTTCCCTCTCCCATGCATGGCCATAGCCAGAGTATGGTAAATAGGGAAGCCAGACCTGGAACAGAAAATTAGTTGCACTCATGTGAAGTACTGCACCACTGAACAGCTGCAGATCATCAATGTTCGTATGTATGGGAAATATAGATGCATAGAATCTTGGAATAGTTTTGATTGGACCGGACCTTCTAAAGTCATCTAGTCCAATACTCCTGTATGGTTGTTTTCGTTCTGCCTTCATGTTGCCATGCTGCTTGCAAGGAAGAGCAACCCCTTCTGAAAGCAAAAGCAGCGACCAAAGGAGCCAGAAGAGCTATACAATAATTTGAAAGGCTTTGACTTGTTTGTTATACCACATCTTCCCTGTAAATACGTGTTGTTGTAATGGTAGCACTGGTTCCTCTTCTATGTCAATACTCTGCTGATAAGTCCCTCAGTGTGATGTGTGCAATGGTAAATCATGCTGATTAGCACTTCAAGAGGGGATAATGAAAATCACATTAACACTGTTTAACTAAAAGGTAAATAAGGAAATTTGTTGGAAGTGGGCAAATATTTGGCATCAGTCATGTGTTTCTGTGAACAAACCTTCTTAGAGTGGCTGCTGTTGCTGCTACTGTCTGTAAGGAGCCATGCTTGAAGGTGAGGAGTAGCAATTGATGTTGCTAAAATGGATAATGTTAATATTTTGGTTTACAGCTGATGAACTTGCTCATACGATACATACTATGCAGTAATTACAATTTGAGGGTTATCAGGAGTTAAATCATTTTCAGAGCCATGAATACAAATCAGACAACTTGACAAAATCACCTAATTTCTAATGGCTTCATCAGGTGACTGTAATGCTTGACTAAAAAGAAAAGTGGTGAGGTTAAGGGATTGAATGAACATGGTTATCTAGAATACATTATTTATATGGCCATTCACCATAATAACCTGTGGAAGATTAAGCAAGGTTTTATAATCTGTTTGCTTTCACTAATATCATGATAAGAGCAAGCTACGTGACTGTTCCTTTGAAAACATGCAGTTCTCTCTCATTCTTGATAACTGCAGGCTAATCCAGCAAGGAGTTTTAGAGGAATTCAAAGGTGGAGGTTACTAGGGAAAGGACTTGAATACATGAATCACAGTCATGACCAAATGCAGCAGTGCTGATTGGAGGGCAGAGAGGTAGGATAGGAAACGTGTTTGCAACAGAGTGTTTAAGTTGGTAATCCTCCAAATCCACATCATCTGTATCTCAGTATCATTCCTGCATATTCTCAGATGAAAGAAAACATACTGCATCTTTACATGTCTAGCTCAGAGAAATTGGTTTCAACCACTGGAGAGTTAAAATTGCCAATGTAGATGGTAACTTCAGTTGCAATTTGAATACTGGACTCAGAAAAGACGATTCAAACCAACAGCTTCTTATCTCCTATCTTGAGATGCTGTAGGATGGCAGCAGAAACCAAACAGCTGGAGTATGTGGTTTTCCTCTGCTCTTGAAAATCCTTTGATTGAAGAGAGAGGACAAAAGTGGAACTTCAGAATCTGTGTATCTGATGAGAGAAAGTATATTTGTGTCTAATCTTGAAGGAAATGAAAAATAATCCATTCCTATGGTAAAGGGTCTCTTCTGAACCTCTGCCAAGGTCATTGAATCCATAAATCCAGTGAGAGTACAGATACTGAAAGAGAGGCAGCTCTACTGTTTCCACACAGCAACTCTCCTAGGACTCAGAAGGGTGAAAGAGTTTTCTTGTCACTACAAAAGTCTTACATACAACTGAAAACGAAATGAAATGAAATGAAAATGAAATGAAAAATGAATTTTTCATTTTGAGGCAGATGAAGGTCTCACCAACCAATAGACCTGGCAATACCTGAGAGAGGCTGCAGACAGTCAGCATGTCATGCTCCTTTCCCAAGATCCTAGGTCTCCTTGCTTCAGAGATCCAACTGTGAGTTTCTGTGTTGCAGTCTTTCAACTACAGGGCTTGTTGTCAGGCGCTTTGAATTCAGGTCAGTCTGTTCTCTGGTTTTTCCCATTTCTGCTTTGCAAGGCAGTGCTATTGAGCAATTCAGAATGCATGCATGGGTTAAGCGCTTCAAAGTAGTCCTTTCTTCAGCCCCTGAAGCAACCCATGTGATTTCAGAAGTTTTACTGGAATAGGGAGAAGAACATTAAGATATCAAAACATAAAAGCTTGGTGAAAAAGTAGTTCTGTTTCAATGCACCCAGGTTGCCTCCTATGTGCAACTGCCTTAGTGCTGGTACACCTGGCTGCCTGCTATGGACCCCCGAACCCCAGAGAGACATTCGGAGATGAGAGCTGTAGTCTCATGGAACAGTCTTCTACCCTGAGTACCCTACATGCTTCAGCTTCACGTCCAGAGACACTCAGAAGTTGTGGTCCTGCTCCACTGGTGGGGCTCTCATGCTTTCCAAGTTGTTTGTTAATGGAAACCTAGGGCAATCCAGTGGAACGTTATCAGAAGACTGAGATATGAGGAAGATGTGTCTTACAAAGAAAGGTTAGGCTTGTTTAGTCTGAAGAGGAAAACTAGGGTGAATCTATTAGGAGCCTGCAACTACTTAGAAGACAGTTGCAAAGATGACTGATAGAGTCAAATTCTTGGTAGTGTCAGACCATATGACAAGGGGCAATATCCACAACCTCTGGTTTGAGATGTTCAGGGCAGACATTAAAGACCTTTTTACTGAGGTGATAGTGCAGCACCAAAGCACAGTGTCCATAGAGGCTGTACAATCTCCACCCTTCAAGGTTTTCAGTATTTAAAATATTGGAAAAAAACATGGATAACTTCATTCAGTACTGTTGATAAACATGCTTTTAGCAGGAGGTTGAACTAGAGACCTCCACAGAGTGCCTTATGGCCTACACTTCTGTGAATCTGGGGTGATTTGAAAGCTTCTAGGAGTCCCGCTCTACTGATAAGCAGGATCACAGGTTGGAACAGCTTATTTGTCTTTCAGAAAAGGATAAACAATCCCCATTTCTCCTCCCAGGACAGCTATATGTTTTCCCCTCCCCTTCCTCAGGTTGCACACTTACTGAATTTCTTCTCTGTGAGAACTTCAGAGGTCTGAGTTTTGTTCTGCCTTGTGATGGCAAGCATTTTGCGTCTGCTGGTTTCCTGTGGGACGCATTAAGAATGGTAATCAGCTGCAGTAAATCACTGTCATAGCCAGGCAGGCAGTAAAGAGATGCAGGTAGAGAGCTGAAATCACCAGCACAAGCCTGCTGTTCATAGAACAGTTTCAGCAGATGGGCCAGCATTTCCAGGTATCTCCACCTCCAAACACTCCAGCTCGTGGGGTGAGATTGTTCTTACCTTCAGTGTACCATGCTCTGACTAAGAGGGAAGCTGGAGCCCTGATCTCTGTCTCCCCTTTTCTCTCTGCAGAAGCAGGTAGGGTTATTCCCAGAATCAGCCCTGCCATTAAAAGTACTTGCAATAAAGTCTGCAAAGCTGCCAGAAAACCTTTCTGTTGCCTGCACTTCAAACAAATTTAAAGGCTTGCCTTTGATTTTCTTTTAACCTCTCAGCAGCAACAGCAGCACAGGCTGAGCATGTAAAACAGCTCCGCTGAGCACATCAGCTGAGTCACTGCTTTTTACCACAAGCCCCGCACAGTAGAAGCAGGAGAAATCAATAACACTGTGCAACTTAGTAAGTGCAGAGGCTCTTAAAGGTTCTTATATAGAAACACACCAAGCTTTCATAGCAGGAAAAGCAGCTCACCTCATTAACACTTGAAAGAAGGCTTTAAGTATAATTTACCAGATGAGGTGCAACCTGCATGATGAGGGAAAGCGTTGGGTGAAGAAAGATAGGAAGGAAGTGGAATCACTGATACCAGCGCAGGGGGAAAAGATCAGTTTTCAAGCATTATCACTAAGCCTTGGAAAACTGTTTATTGCACTCTGTGCAACTCTGTGTTGCATCTGGACACACAGCCTGCATAAATACACAGGTCCTAAACGGAGGTAAAAGATCTTAAACTGCATGCTTGGTGGTGTGATGGCAGGGGTACCACAGTGTAACTGAATGACCTTGTCAGGTCGTTCAGATACTCACCCTGTAAAGCCTGCTATTTCTGGGAGATTGTGCCTCCATTATCCTCTACAGAGCGGATAACAAGGTGCCAGATCCCATGGGAGAAGGTGAGACCATACTACTCTCACAGTCTATGCAGAGACAGCTCTTAGCCCGCAATGTTGCCCGTGGCTAAAGTCAAGGTGCAGGATAACAGCCTGTTCTAGTCTTCTTACACATACACACACATACATGCACATGCTTGCATGCATTCTCCATTTCATATGTTTCTTCTAAAACAATTCCCTGTAAATATTGGTCAAGAATGCTGCTTCTCCTTTGACAATGCTGTGAAACTCTCTATGTCACAGTGGTTTATTGTCTTACCAGCAATAACACTTGGAAGGCCCACTGAACTTTTCACCAGGGAAAACATATTAAAGCATAACACTAGCCATCCACTACACATTTCTTCCTTCCAGAGGCAAAATTATATGAAAATGGCCAAGTCTGTCTTTGTACACACAATTCTTCTCTTTTCGATCTTGCATCAAAGCCCCCACTCATTTCACTTGCTTCCTTATTCTGTTTTTTCTTTAATCTGTGAACATGCAGAAGTTTCATCTAAGAGCATAAGGCTTTCTACAGCCAAGAAGCAGATGTTTCTTGACATCACATCCCAGCACACGCTCATTTCTTATCTGCTAGCAACTTGTGATTAAAATCGTAAGATTCTTCCAATTCTTACAATATCTTCTTTATTCAGCTATGCACCTGGTCCACAGAAACTTGATTGAATTCCACGGGGCATTTGAGCTCTCTGACATTTCAAAGTCTCTAATTGCTGCAGCGGCAGTCATGACCTCCCCCTTGAAAACTTAGTGTTGGAGAAAGAAATTGTACCTGTCCAGGAAAACTAGCTATACCCAGTCTAAAGAAGTGTAACCAGTTATAGCTGTCCCCAGGGTGAGCTGAAACATCGAGCATCTTCCAAGAGGTTGCTGCAATGGCATCATGGCACTCCAGGGGCCACTGCTCTGTCTTTCTTCACTTTTCACTTCGCAGTTTAGTAGCTAGGACCTGAGGAACGTATGCAGTGTATCCTATATGCACACACAGGTCATAATAATATTGTTCTTTCTATGGTTGAACTGACCTTTCTCATTTGACATTTTTGGCTTGAAAAAAATAATGGTATTTGCCTTATATGTCATGTAGATATCCTAAAACCATTCAGCTTCCCTACAGCTTGGTGATATTGAATATCTGGTCTGCAAAATACAACACTCTAAATCTGTTGAGAATGAAGCTGTGAATGGTAAAGAATAGCCTGATGGAATAATGGAGGGTAGGCTAAAGCAGAAATATCCCCAAAGCTCCTCAGGTATCTGGATCTGAATGACTTTCCTTACTACCAATCACTGATAACTTTATTTCCTCTCGGATAACTGTATTACAAGGAGAAGTCAAAGAGCTGGGCTAAGACCAAGATATATGCAGTAAGACAGGAAGAGTGCAGGCATCCCACCTTATAAATAAATCTTCCTTTAAGGAAAAGGTTTATTTTATCATCTTCGGTGCAGCTAACATAGCAAACAAAGCCAAAACACACCTGCAGTTACTCATCCGTTTTCTTCCATTTAAATACTTTCTCTACAAATAAATAAGAAACCACCATGTAAGAAATGCAGCTGCACCCAAGAATCAGAATTACAGAATGGTTTGGGTTGGAAGACACTTAAAGGTCATCTGGTTCTAAACTCCCTGCCATGGGCAGGGACACCTTCCACTAGACCAGGTTGCTCAAAGCCCCATCCAACCTGATCTCCTGCCTCTCACCGCCAGTACTCCCCTAGCCCAAGCAAGCATGTCTCCTCCAGTTCTGAGGCCCAACACTTGAAATTCTTTCCAAAGCAGGAAACCATTTTTAAGATTTTAGACTTTCTGCCTACCAGTGAGGGAGCCGCTTCCTGGCACTAGATGTGGGGATTTCACTTCTGCTGCTGCCTGATTGCTGCATGGGGATGGTGGCTTACCTTCCAGCAGCATTGTCAGGGTAGGCACAGCTTGCTGCAAGGCCCAGCTAAGAAGCTCCTGTGAGGCTAACATGTTTGCCATAGGATCACAACTCATCATAGGATGCACTTCATCCAATTTCGGTGTGCTGAACACATTTACAAGCTAGACTGGGCAGAGGACCAGGAGAACCCAACCTGGTGAGGCTCAAAGTAAGCAGATCAACTCCTGAACCCTTCCTCTATTTTCATACACAGAACTGTAGTGAAAACTGCTTGGCATTAGCAGTGAAGTTATAATTCGGGATATCACTTTAGTGCCCTCTTTCTTGGTCAAAGGAAGATCTCTGGAATTTAATATGATTTATCCTTTGTGGGGATAAAAAACCAGCAAGGTGAGGTTTCTCTGTCATTAAATATGCTAAATTTGAAATTGTAACAGCTGATATTCTCCAACTATGATGGTGCAGTGAGTCCTTAGCAATTCATTTTGTAAAGTTAGCTGTTCTGGGGTAATCATCCTTCACAGTGTATTTTTCCCTTTCACTCCTCTATCTTGCAGAGGAAAGAATGCAGCTCTTCTCCGTGTTTTCCCTAAACGTTTCTTCATTTCTGCTTTAAAAGCTCTCTCAGCTTCTTCTCTCCCTATATACTCAAAGCTTTCTTTTTTTTACAGGCAAACAAAGCAAAATTCCAGTACAAAAGAGCTTTGTTGCTTTGGGTTTTTTAATGGCAAACCTCTCAAAGTATAGAGAAAGCACCTGGTGGTTCTGTAGCCTCTCAAAGCTACTCAAAAGTAGCAATTACTATAAGTTTTTCGCCAATCCACATTTGTGCTGATTGACTGAACAAAGTTTCTTCTCTGTTGTTGTGCATTTGCCTTTGGAGAACCATCTCCAGGAGAGTTCTGCACTCTCCCTCTGAGCAACTATACTGTACACCTCCAAATGCACAGTGCATGCCTCTTAGAGGCTCAGTGCCATTTGTTGCTACTGCAGCAGCTCCACAGGACTGCAATAAACCTCTAGATCCACATTGGCAGTCACTCTTTGCATACAGTACCAGGACTGGCTGCAGACTGAAGAGATACAAGTGGGTAAAACACAGGACACAGCACGGGATAACAGTGAAACAGCCGTGATTATTTTGTGGGTATCAATTCTGTCCTCATGAGCAATGCTGCATGCAGGAGCAAGGCTTCTGTGAACTCATTCATCCCCATTTCCATACTGCCAGCATCATGCAGGTGTCCACAAAAACACATACATATAAGCACACAGGTTTGCAGAACATCATAGGCTTTGGGATGATGGTTTTCACTAGCCTTCCTAGCAAATACCAGGTTACAGTCATTTTCACTGTGGTGAATGCCTAAGAATTAAAAGCTTCTGATTGAACAGTGGAGATTTCCAGAGGGATTGCCAGTCTCAAAGCACTGGCTGTGGGCTAAAGCAGATCTAGTATATTATGCGGACACTTGTCCCTGTGACCACTGGGCCTTCACAAGAACAATACTGGAATATAACTTGTAAGTAAAACTGTAAAGGATTGATTCACCAGTACAGAACTGAGCTGAGCTTGGTTTGGGAAGTATTAATTTAAATAAAAGCAAAATGAGCACTTCCTTTCTTCCTTGGTGAAATAAGTATTCATTTCAGATCTAGTGAAATACTTTATTAAAATAAAAAGATTCAATTATGAAGGGACAATTTAAACTTTTTTAGTGAATAAAATGTTCAGAAAACCAACCATTATTTTTCCAATACTCACTTGAAATTGAAGTA
>JAOEHX010013934.1:0-41925 GCA_025448015.1 Bolborhynchus lineola
CTGGAAGGCTGCTATGAGGTCTCCACGCAGCCTTCTCTTCTCCAGGCTAAACAGCACCAACTTTCTCAGCCTGTCTTTGTACAGGAGGTGCTCCAGTACCCTGATCATCCTCGTGGCCTCCTCTGGACTTGTTCCAACAGCTCCATGTCCTTTTTATGTTGAGAACACCAGAACTGCACACAATACTCCAAGTGCATCTAGTTCTTATTATTTCAGTTAATTTCTTTTTATAGGTGCAACATACCTGCAGAAAACTGGTGTTCAGTTATGTTTATCACCAAGAAAACATTTTCTATGTACCAAGTAAATGTCTTTAAAAGTAAATATCAAATATTCTCATTAAATAGATTAGAAGGTAACTAAAAAAACCCCACAACCCTGAACATTCCTGATGCTTTCTCCTAATAAACCATTTACTCTGCTGACTCTTTTATGTATCTGGGAGTGGATGCATTTTAGTACAGATAAGTTCATCTGTTATTCAGTGTCAATATACCACTTCTCGGATGTATGAGTAGAAGCAGAAAAACAATCAAGTCTGAAGTTTTCTTGCTGGGTCTCACTTATGGTAAATGCTGTTTGGTAAGAATTCCATGATGAATAGATGGAAAACAAGAATTCCATTAGGCGAGACAGACTTACACTTCCTTTATTCCAGACAATAGCAATCAGATCTTCTAAAAATGTTCACAAAAAGGGAAGATATTTTTATTTAGTAGTTAAACATCCATTGTTTAACTTAGTAGTTAAACCTTCACATAAACCCTGGCAAACTAGAGGTATGATCCTAGATCTCACATAGTCCATTTTCCAGTTCAGCCAGAGCTCTATGCTGAGCCTAAATTCCTGCCTTTTGAAAGCTATTGCAATACCCAGATATCAGATACATTCACTGTATATAAAACATCCTCATATGATATGTTGTCTACACAATGCCCACAAAGTTCCTTTCACCTAATAATGCATCATCATTCTCTCAATTTTCCAGTATGTATGTACATAATCCAGATAAGAGTCCAAATATCACTTGAATCCATATATGTATCAATATAGGCTCTCATTTAATATTTGCTAATAGGGGTAAGAAATGTGCCTTTATATACTGAAAATGTGAAAGACAACTCAGTAGAAACTCTTCTGAACTACTTTTCTAAGGCTGAATGACTTAGTCTATAGGAGATCCCTAAGGCACACAGACCCAAGCAGAAGACAGATCTGTATCCTCATACTACAGTGCAGGTCTACCAGAACAGATCAAGTCACACTAAGAGGGAGAACTGTTTCACCAATCTTTTCAAGGCCTCTTTTTCTTGTACTACAAAAGCTGAGACTGATCTACCACAGGGAGAAAGCCCTGTTTCAGAGACAAGACTACCCTTCAGGTAGAATTAACTTGTCTGAATTAAGTGTTTGGAAACAGGTATCCTTGACAATGGAAGGTATTCATACCATCCAGCCCATTCCAGGAGTTTTATCACTTTAGAAAGAGCATGTCTCTGGTTTTCTGGAGAAGTGTCTTTCTCACCTCAATTCTGAGTTGTCAAGACTGACAGTGGCATAGCATGTCCATCAGTGCTTGTCTTAAGCATCCTAGGCTGGATATGTTTTTCCTTCTGCTGAGTGCAGTGGATTCAGAGAAGATCCAGATCCCTAGAAGTCTAAGACCATGGAAGACATTGGTCAGATGTCTAAAAGGAGTTTCCACACATGTAAAGCTAATTCTGGACAGAACTTACAGAAAACTGGGGAGGGAAGCAGGAAAGCTGGTTAGAAAATAAAGTCCTGTTATATGCTAGGAACTCAGTAAAAGCCAGAAAAAAGAAACAACAATTATGTCATGGGAAAATGCTGCCAGTAAACATAGCTGTGAATAGACATTCAGATCAACATTGGTCTTGTTCAGTTTTGTGAAATAAACAGAGTAGACACACAAGGCAGGAGAAAAATATACCATACTAATGACAGAGGTCACAACAGGGTTATGGAGGAAGCCAAAATTAACTAGGCAGTGAAAATTTAATATAAGAAACAATAAGTAGTAAGGAAAGAAAACAAGCTACACATAGATAATTTCTGATGCACATTTCATATTTCATGAAGACTTGCATGCTATCATTATGCAGCTCAATAAGACTGCCTGTTCAGTGAATAAGAGTCAAAAATAGGCTTCATTAAGAAGGGAAAAGAGAGCTGGAAATGAAATGTCATTTACATGAAACCATGATACTGAACAGTACTTGAATATAATATTCAGTTCATTACTTCAAGTACAAGAAAATTGATAAAATAAGATCTAGAAAAGGGAGTCTGGGCACTGTTGGTGGAGGTCCTATGTTCCTGTTTAGATCACAGAATATCCCAGTACTTAGGAATCCTATAATAACACACATTATGTTTTGAGATAAAGGCATTCATGAGCTTTCTTCACTCCCCTTCTCTCTTATTAAAACATTAGGATCTTCGAAATGCAGCAAGAATGCAATGATCAATGGAACCAATGTCAGAGCCACAAGGTAAAACAAGGGAAGACAATGTCTGTCTGAACTGGACAAATACTTCAGAATATTTATTAATAAAACAAAATATTGAATTTGCTTAGGCTATCTTTGCAGGCATTTTCATTGCATGATCAGGCACATAAATGTAAGGGTATGAATGTTTATAGAAGGAGTGATTTCAAAGATGTAAAGCAATTGACCCAAATAAGTATTTTGAATTCAGAAACATGAACACACTTAATTTGAGGATTTGTAAAAGGCAATTGCTGAAGAGAAAAATACACAACACTAACTGGAAATTTCTTTATCCAGTATCTAGAGGTGAGGTGAACATTTGAGCTCTGAATCTCTTTTTTATGCAATTTTTTTTATAAGTTACTTTTCATACCTGGAGGGATAAGGAGAGGGTACAGAAATAACTCCAGAAAATTCAATTTACTTGGTCAGTGATCACCTCGGGGTGGGGAGGGGGAATAAAGCAAACAAAAAAACGCACAGCCAAAAGTGACAAAAAATCAATCCTTTGTATTATACTCAAATTTGCTCAAAGCACAACTTGTGGCTATATGTTCCTATCCCAATAGAATGCTGGAATCTAATGAAAAGGCCAGTAGTACTTAGCACATCACATATTTGCATTAATTTCTGTCTTCACACCAGCATCATCTTCATACCAGTGGACATGCCAGAAAGAGGAGGCTATAACAGTCTGCAGAAATTACCCTCCATTTTATCCCAGCTCAGGGGTAAGATATTTGATTACTCATTGTGCTGAGCTTAAGTGCGGAAGAACAAGTCCATAAACATGTGTATTCACTTGGGATATGATGGTTTGGTCTCAACAGTTATCATTCTTGGAGATCGGCAACACAGGTTCATGCATCCTTCAACAGGAGACGGAATGAAGACCATGCCTGGCGACCGAATCTCACAATTGCAAGCTAATTAAAACTTGCTTCCCTCTTTACCTTTCATAAAACTGTTCTGTCTCATTTCTAAAAAGGCTTTGTTTAGGCCTAAAAGTGAATTTCATGCTTAGAAAGGGGAAAAAATCCCTAGATCATTATTACTTGTTTTCTTATTTTCCTCTGATTAATGGCTAAGCAGAGCTCATTCTACAGCCCATCTAATCACCAGCTGCTTTGTGACTCCCATTGCTGGCTTCAAGAAAGCCTTGTTAACTCTTATTTAATTTCTGAGAGCATAACCGATTGTACTTTTTCCTGGATGAGATGGGGGGTTGTGACAGAAGAATCCGTTGTCATTCAGTTGCCACCACCTCTCAAAAACGCGAAGAGTAGATGGGCTGTCTTAGGGGACCAAGCAAGCATTGCTCTGTGAACTGAGCCTGGACACAGGTCTGACGAAGCCTCAACTAAGGGAAAGCAGGGTCTGAACTATGACCACAGGCATGTCTGAGCAATGTGGAAATACCCAAGCTTGTTAAACTTCTGGTATGGGAAACAGTTTAGCTACTGTCCCTATTTTCTAGCCAGAACTATTAGGAGAGTTTAAGAGGACATATGGATACTCCAGAGACCCAGAAGAACAGCTGGCTCAGCTCTAAATGGAAAGCTAAGCACAAACGTTGGCAGATTTAAAGTGGTTTCAAGCTCACAAGGAAGAGAGCATACACTAGATTCTTGTCTCAGACAGTGACTTGAGGAGGTCAGTCACAGAATAACTTTTCCTAAAGAGACAGACGTGCACTGTGGCTTGACTAGTGGGAGAGCAGAGCCCTTTTTTTCCTCATTGCTGGTATTTAGATAGGCTTGAACTGTTACTGTTTAAAATGAGAAACAGACCATGGAATTTTTCATTCTTGTGACTGTGGCACCCACTGTCTAGAGTAAATGGAAACCATCATCGGGCTACAGTAAGAAGCAAAATTAAAGCATGAAAAGCAGCAAGTTCATATGGCCACCTGCTTCCTTGTTGCCTTGAACAGCTTTGCATAAACCTGCATTTGGGCGCAGCTACCTCTGAGTTGGTCTCATCTGTAACCAGCCTAATATCTTCCCTTCAATTGCATTGCAAGTGCAAATAACCAAACTGCAACAATAAATTCTAAAAATTTGAAGACATCATATTTTCTAACACTATGGCAGCACCCCAAGTGTAATGGCTTTCAAAGCCCAAAGGAAAAGCATACACACCTAAGGATTTGCCAGCAGAAGGAAGCTTCTGAAAACAAATCCAAGACAAATTTTTAGGCAGAGGCGTGACAAGGAGTTAACTCTAATTTTCTGGTGGTTAGTGCCTGATCCATTAATCCATTTGGATTAGGTTAAAAAACTCCAAAATATCTTTAATGCTACTCTGAAATACATGGAACAAGTACATTGGTCTAAATGCATGCTAGACACATGAAGTCCCCAGCTCTCCTCCATTATCTACAATTTTACAATCCACTTTGATGCTGAACCCATCTTGAAACACTTTAAAAATAAGAGTAACAATATTAGTGCAGGCCTAATCAATAGGAATTTAGTTGATTTTGAAGTACTCAATGACATACATTTGGGAAAAGCTTACAGTGATCAACTTCTCTCTCTTCCTTCATGAGCTAAGGGGATACTAACGCAAAGATAGTATTAAACCACTGCTGTTCTATTAAACACAGTTGTTGGGTGCTCACTGAAAAGGAAACTAAAACAGAGCAAGCCACTTTTATTGAGGACAGCAGGAGAGCAGTCAGATGTTTATCTTAAATGTACATGGGTTTCCAGTGGATTTATATCAAGCAAGAGAAACCTGAAGTGCCATGCTGTAAGCAGTATTTCAGCTAGAAAACCACTCAGCTTCCCCCAGAGATGACAATATATTTGTTTACAGACAGAGTTTAAATGTTCCTTATCACTGCTACAAAAGTTAAAAATTTTGACAAAAGTAGATGTAAATTGCACTTTCCTGCCTAGTAAAAAGATCATTTGTTTTACAGGTGAGGTACAAGCATCCGTAAAATACAAGTGTCTCAGATACAGGGATATAAAGAGGCTCCCATTTCAAAGAAATAAGCAAAACAAAAGCTAACAAAAAACTCCACAAAGAACAAGTCTCAGAGCTGCATAGGGATGTTTAGATTAATCGAGTGTAATATTAAATAGAAAATATATAGGCATTGTCCTTTAAAGCAGATTTGAAGTTTTTCCAGCTTTTCAACCATCTGAACTTCTCCCACGTTAAAAATCATGGCTCTAACTGCACAGTTCCTGACAGTGTCGGTATGTTAGGCTGAAATCACACAAGTTCAAGCCACGCACTTTAAAGGCAGAGCAGATTGCGCTGCAGAACTAAACCACTAAAATTTCTCCTAAAAAAAAGCTGTGGCACGTAAGTACCTTATGCACTCTCCCTCTTATATTCTGAGCTTCAAAGAACACTAGTAGTAGAGTCTAAGAGCAACTTCAGAGCCCTAGAAGCACCACGGGCCAAGGTCTCTTCTACTTTCATCACAAGAAACATACACATGCCCATGTACTTGCACCCTGTGGGAGGTAGGTGTAGCTTTTCAGGATAAACATCACCTAACTCACACGAACTAAGGCAATAAACAGAAGAGTCCTATTTTAGTAAACAGCCTCACTGGTTACACCACAACACACACTTATGCATGTCTCTTACAGGCTTCACAGGTTGGTTGTTTTTTCAATAAAAACATGTATGTACCAAGGCTGCAAAGCTGGGACTTCTCAGGAGGCTTTTAGTGTAAACTTAATTCTGCAGCTCTGTACATCAATCTGCTCACACAGCCAGTAGAAATTGGCTAAAGCACATAAACTAGAGAGTATATCATGCAAAATGTAATACATGATGTAGCATACTGATCTCTTCTTTCAACAACAATTTAGTCATGCTGGGATCTGGAGGACCAGACCACAGACCTGACAAAAAGGCAGTAATAGGGTTATCTTCTGTAAAGTCAATCCACAGCAGCAGGAGTGACAGCACACCACCAGCTAGCATGCACCATTGTGCTTCTGACATTTAAATCTGACAGGCAGCCTGCCTGGACATCACAGGTTGGAAGCCCCTGCACATTGTAGTTCTTTACTGGATAAAAGAGACACAGGAATTCTGTTTAAATTTCCAGTTTTAAACTTGGGAATGCTCTAATTTAGCTCCCTTCCTCTCCTGAAGCTCCTTTCTCTCTTTTTTACCTGTTTTCAAACTCCATGTCCCCTTACCTGCACCATTCAGCCTGGAGTTGTTCTGCTTCTTCTCCCCAGAAAACTGCAAACCGTGGTCCTTATACAGGTGGCAGGCTTTCTGAAAAGTAGTAGTCAACTCTCAATTCTGTTCTCTTCCTAATAAACGCTGACCTATGAAGGTCATTGGCTGCTTATTGTAATTGAAAGAAGCCTTAATAAGCTCTAACTGTGTGTTTAGTTATTGAGTCCTCTACATTCAGTCCTCTCTTCTGGTGCCAAGTGGTGGAATTATCAGAGATTAACAATTATACACCTGCTTGTACCCCACAGTCTCAGGCTATGTAGATAGGCCAGCTTATGGTAGCTACATAGAAATAGAGGTCTGCTCAGATAAAAACAATGGATATAAATGCTGGTGCTCCCCAGTAACCTGCACAAACTCTTCTGCCTTTCCCCTAACAAAGCAGGCCAGTGGCAGCATGAAGCCTGGTAACTTGTCCATGCTTCAGCAGAGTTATACTGGGGAGAAAAAGATCATCATTGCAATGTTCCCAAAGCTTAGGGTTCCTGCACCAAAACATGGAAGGACTGTATCACCCCAACAAAACAGCATCAATATGCTGTTTAAACACCACCAACCTGTGTGGTGAGGTTGACACACTGGAGGGAAGAGATGCCATCCAGAGGGACTTTGTTAGCTCAAGAGGTGGGCCAATGCCAACCTCATGATGGCCACTGCAAGGTCTTGCACCTGGGTTGTGGCAATCCCAGGCACAAGTACAGGCTGGATAAAGAACGGATTTAGAGCAGCTCTGAGGAGAACTACTTGGGGGTGTTGATTGACGAAAAGCTCAGCATGACCCGGAAATGTGCGCTTGCAGCCCACAAAACTAAGGGCTTAAAGCAACCTCGTTGCCCAGAGAGATGGTAGATGCCTCACCCCTGGAAGCATTCAAGATCAGGTTAGATGAGGCTTTAGTCAAACTTATTTAGTGGAAGGTGTCCCTGTCCATGGCAGAGGAGGTGGATTATGATCGTTAAAGTTCCCTGCCAAACCAAACTTCTATGATTCTAAATTCTGTTCTTATTTCTGATTGTATCCTGAGTTTTTCCAAGACTGAAGGGCTAGCTTAGCAATAAATCCAGTCTGCTTGCTTCTAGCTTGTCATTAAAATTGTAGATTAGTCTAACTATTCCATTCAAAAGACACTGTAAAGCCTTATTTGATGTCTCTGTTGGGTCAGATATCAGATTAATTTTCTGGGCATGATTATCCAACTGGTTTGGCTTTTCACCCTGTAATTTAATTTACATGCATATTTGTGAAAGCGTGGTGTGTGGGAGCAGCAAAAGCTCTATAAATCTCAAAATGTGACATTTAATGAATCTCCTTTATCCACTGGCAAGTTACCCTGATACAGAAGGCGACTGGGTTGAACAAAAGGACCATGTTAGCGGCTACTCATCCCTTTGATGATTTTCCAAGGATCTTACAGATGGTTTGATTTTTTCCCATTCCAGAATTTTTCTCTTAATTGAAGTTAAGATGACAAGTCAATAATTTCACAAATTATAACTTGCTCTTTTTTTTATTCCTTCATATTCCACTAGTTTTGTATACCTTCACAAAGACATGCAGATACAGCTCTGAGAATGGAAACTTAGAGATCCAGCTGAAGAAGAGGTGAAAAGCTGAGATAAAGCTCAATAAGCCCAGACAAATTTAAATGTTTGGACAAAAGGTGGGCCAAGGACCCTTGGGCTCAAAGGCCAAATGGCACAGACTGATTCATATCCACAGAGCTGAAAGTCATCCCCAAAATGCAGTCATTGCATCCAAGTTGCAAATTACTGGTAGCCAGCCCTAGCTCAGAGACACTCCTGACATGCTTTGGCTCTTCTTAATCCTCACAATCCCATAGGTGGTCATACTCACTTCACTCCACTGATGAGCCAGTGACAGGGTATGAAACCTTCCAGTACACCTTGTTCCATGCTTGTAGGCTGGAAATCTGTGCTGGGTACCCAGTCCAACAACATCCTGCTCTCTGCCATGGATAGTCTGCCTGTTCCTACATTTTCTCATTATGCTTGTCAGATATCTTTAGGTGCCTTGTACGGCCCATCTTTAGTCCTGCCTCAATCTTCAGGCTGAAACCAGGCAAGCTGCCCTCAATTAGAGGCTCAGTAGCAGACTAATTTCAGTAGTATCTGGAGCTCTCATGGGACTTTCTAGTTTGGGGCAATAGCAGAGCTCCTGGGATATGCTCTTCCTGCCTGGAATTTGAGGTAGTTGCTGGGAGCACTGTCTGCATACTGTAAAAACACAAAATGTTGCTTTCCATCTCCAACTACAGGCCATAGGTCCAGTTTGCAACAACCACTGCCTCAGTGAAGTGCATATCCAGCTGTCTGACCACAAGATGCTGAACACTGAGGAACAGCCTAGAAATTCATGCCATCAAAAGTACTCACAGTGTCATTGCGTGTTACACAACCCACATGACTTATCAGCATCCTCATGCAAGACAGGGATCACAGGAGGCCTGGACCCTCCTGTTCCCATGCACACTGCCTGGCCTCACTAGCACAGATGGTCATGCATGCTTGTCTGCCTCTTCTAATTTCAGAACTGGAGGTGGCAATTTGGATCATGTACATTTCTATCAGAATCCTCACAAGCACTTAGCAGCATTCACCCCCTCCCTCTCCAAACACAGCTCCAATGTCTGTGCTTTGCCTTCCCACAATGCTATATGCATGGAACAGATTGCACTCATGCTGACAATCCCTACAATTGACTTTTCTTTTTCATGAGTCACACTGACCACTGCTGTAACTGAGGGTCTACATCCTTATCCCCTCTTCTCTACTCTTCACATATAACCTGCTACCTCCTCTTTGCTCATGCTGCCCCTACCCAGGCACCTGCCAGCATCCCACCAGCAGTCTCTGCAGGCTCCCTGCTGAAAGGCTGTAACACATCTTTCAGCAGCTTCTCTTTGCAAAGAGAACAGAGTAAAAAAATGTGCCACATTTAGCTATTATTTAAATACATATTACCCAGGTGTGCATGGAAACAGGTAAGTAAAAGGGAGGTATTCCTTCCCAGTTTCTATTTCATCAACCTGGAGCTTCAGCCCCAGCTGGCCAAGTACGTCAGCATTGCCCAGCTGGGCAAGCTGCTGATGGATCAGAAGATGCCACCATCACGTACTGCTCTGTCTCCCAGAACAGCCAGTCCTCTCCAACCAGAACCTGGTCATGTCACAGATTTCTGTGCTGGCATGAGCAGTACTTCCCCCATGGCTACCCAGGAGCTGCTCCAGAAATGGACACAGGAGCTCTTTCCCTCCTCCCAATCATTAAGGATCCTTTCAGTCAGGGAGCACAAGCACAGAATCTATCACATCTTCCTACAGCTCTGCTCAGGATTCTGCCATCATGCAAGGTAGTAGGGTCAGTACTGGTGACAGGACCAACCCAATGGAGCACAGCCTTTCTCCTTAGTCCATCCCCCAAACATTTTGGTAGACAATTCTATGATCAAAAATGTTTTTTTCTCCTCAGAGCTCCTAACTTCATAGGGCAGGGTTATGCACAGGGGTATCCTTCTGACCAAGTAGCCATTAACTCAGAATAATTTGTAGAAGTTTGCAGATATCAACACAGTCTGCAATTATTTTCCCATATCTCAAGGTATACCATTGAGCTGTACATTGTTTGTCCTGGTCCTAAGAGGCCCACCAGCTATATGTGAAAGAGAGAGGCACTGGAAGAGGTCACAGAGGCTGTGGGTATCAACTGTGCTGTCGCTCACCCATAGCTGCTGGTTGCATGCATACCTGTGAGCTCATATTTGAAACCATCAGTGAAAGAAATTTGCATGTGGAAGTTGTTTAGATGGAGGTCTGGGCTGCTACAAGCCCCAGAGGATGCCAGAGATCATGCTAACAACTTAACTGATGGTTGTGATCCAAGGCTTACATCTGTCTCATGGGCTTGTGTTCTTTAACAGTACAGGCATTGCCTGTGACTAACTCATTGCTCAATATGGCAGTATGCCAAGCAGTAAGCTATCAATAAAGAAGCAGACCTAGCCTTTCTGCCAGCAGCAGCTTCAATCCAGAAGCCGTGAATTATCTCTTGCAGAACAACTTAAACTGAGACTTAGAAAATCCATATGCAATTCAGGATATTAAATAGGATTTATTAATTTAATTAAACTGCTGCATCATTTAGGTAGGGCATGCATATCATCCTCTAAATAGAGATAGTTACCAAAACAAGGTATTTTCCTACAAAAAGAGTAATAAAAATGGAAGATCTTCTATTTTAAAGGCTTGAAGCTACTACGTATATTAGGCCACTAGCACATATTCACAGGTAGAGTCTACTGAGACATCTAAGAGTCCATGGTGAAAGTAGAAAAAAACTTTGTTAGGCTTTTATTAGGTGAAACTATAGGCAAGAAAAATCCTAAAGATTAGCCTCTGTTCTTGGCTTCTGTGCTGAGCAAAAGTGTAATTGCTACACCATGGTAATGACAAAACCTGAACACCAATTTGGAGAGTTGGAGTCTAAGCAGTTCTTCAACAAATGTTTCCCATACACATTTGCACCACTGACTTCAGGTCTCTAACAATAAAGAAAATTGTTTGCATTGTTATTCCTCACATGATGCACAATCATTATGTAGGTAAGAACAAGCAAACACAAAAATTGCCACTGAAGTCCATCACTGCAGCACAGATTCCCCAGCATCATCACCTTTGTCAGGCCCTTGAGCTAATTGAACTGCCAGGTATTGAATTGGGTTACAGGTAGTGCAAAGGTCTTGACCATAAATGCTGGAAGCCTCTAGTGTCAGTAGCATAGAAATTTTATCCATATCAACTGCAGGGCCCATATGGGCCAGGTTCAGAATATTGGCATTTTTCCTCTATTATTTTAAAACAACTGGAGAACTGCCGTTGCATCAAACTGCTGCCCAATATCAGCTGTACAAGCTTAGGCATTGCTGCTGCTGCTTCTATAGTAGGATTGATTTTTCACCATGGAAATTTAGGACTGTTGCCAGAATCAAGGAGCCTTCCTACCTGGGTATCCCTTGCAATGAAAGATAACAGCAGAGATTGCACCCCGTAGTATAAGCCATCACAGAGCAGGTGTGACAGGGCCATACTTGCTAACAACTATGCTGAGATGCTGCTTTGCCAAAACTTTCTCAATAACAGTTTATCTAATACTACCTTTAGCTTAGGGTGCACATTCCTGGCACAGCTGACCCCACAGAATGCTGACATATTGTGATATATTTGCTAACTGCTAAAAGAGTCCAAAAATGATACTTTCACCAAGGGATGAGCGTTAAGCATTTATTGTTATTATAGTTAGAGACCTCATCTAGTGCACCTGTCCCTAAAATATGCCTTCCCTTGAGACTGAACTGTGGCAAATTGGCAGGATTTCAAAATTTCCCACTGAAAATTAACATTTTTTCCAGAATTATGTGCTTCACTTTTTTCAAAATACTTTTTTTTTTTATCCCACATCAAATAATTTCAAGTGTAAAATATATGATTCCCAGAGAAAATGTACACCAGATTGTCCTGCAGAGAAACTGGATGCTTTATCTTTGCTAGGATGCAGAATTATGCCAAGTTTCTCCTTATGGCAAAACATGCCCAAAAAATCCACCCAAACATCAAGCTGCCATTCTTCGTGGGTCTGTACTCTTGGTTCATGTAGCACTCCCAGGAGTGGCCAACAGCAGATGGTCTGGTAGGGAGGGAATGAGTACAGATACATCAATCTTGGTAAAAAAAATCTTGCACAAAGTACACTGTTGTGCTGACACATTTGGCACTTAACTCATAGACAAAACAAGCTGTTTTCTAGGTGAAGCAGGGATAGTCCTTCCAGAGCCTGCTGTCAGCTTCTCAGAGGTACTTGCGTGCAGGACATAAGCTTAACCTGTTTCAATTCAAAATGGAACAGTCTCCAAAGATTTTCAGGAGATCATATATTCTCTATATGTTATTTTTACAGTGTATGTTTCCATGAAGTGCTCCTGTTGGCACAGATGGACGACATCTGGTCTTCACTAAAACCTTTCTAGTATGCTCAGGATATCTAGAACCCTGTGATATTTTTCTATCAGGATGCTCAATTAAAGCTAAGGAAATGCAATATCTTCAGTTCAAAAGAATTACATCTCAGGAAGGGTGAATATTCCTTTCCCCTTAGAAGACAAAAGCTCCCTGAACTGATTTCTGCCTGAAGACCACCAGTGTACCCCTCACTCTCCAAAAATACCTTAAAACATTTGAGTAGGTGGAAAAAGTTGGCTCAACAATTCAAACAGAATTGGCTTCTGTTTCAAATGTGATAATTGATCATTTAAAACTTTACTTTTTTGTTTTAATACACAGCAAGATTTCATCAGCTACAAATGATTTAATGGGAAGTGAAAAATATTCTACCCACACTTCTGCAACTTTAAACAATGTTGGCATTTGAAAAAGGCTGAATGGAACAAAGCAATGGTTCACACATCTAATATTTTATCAAAAGAAGAGGAAACTTCTATGGTAGGAAACACAGCAGTTTCCTACCTATACAGGTATTTAGGTAGGAAATACGGATACCTATCCATTTATTCTCCATTTGTAGTTTGCTTATTAGTGTAAGTCTTACAATCTCTCCTGTTCATGATGCCAGTGTCAATAAAAGCCTAACACAAGAATTAAAGCAAGTTCGTAATTTCTCTCTTCCAAAAGGAGTTTTAATATTTATTATTTTAGCTTCTGAATAATCTTAGTCTTTTTGAGGGAGGAAAGAGAGGACAAGATTGTTGGTTTTTGTTCAGACATACCAGTATTGAATTAGATCAGCTTCCCAAACACAGGTTCTCATTAAAGTTTTGCTGTACTAGAGTAAGAGCCCTTTAGCTCCAAATCGATTCCCTTCATAAAGGCAGTTATACCTAGACTGTCTCTCAAGACTAGTTAAAGCCACAGACAGCTCCCTACTGTTCCACATAAAGCCACTTCTTCCAGTCACTGGAACATTTTTATAGATCTCTTCTGATCTACTCAGTTTCTGATGTGCTTGCAGAGCAGTAGGACCCACAGATTTAATGAAATACTACTGCTTTCTACTTCACAAATGGATCTTAGAAGTATTTGAATACTCCTCCTCACCTGTTTACTTTGATTCCTAAAGACAAGATCAGCATAGAAATACATAGCAAGGGTTTTAAAGAGTATTCTTTGCCTTTTGATGCACTGTTTTACATTCAGAGAGGCACTTCAGAACTTCTGCTTAGTCAATTAGTGCTCAAGCATCCATAATGGACCAGAATTTAAGAACTTTTACCTAATATTGCAAAGCTTATTGACAGCAGGAACAGAACCAGCATCTCTTGAGCGGCATTGCATCCTATGCAGGTACACAGGGATACAGAGTACTTGCAGTACAAGCAAACAGCCTCTTTCTCAGTTCCTGATACAATATAAAAGAAATGTAAATTCCTACAGCCAGTCTCCATTGAGGGAAGCAGCATCTTTTTAGCCTCATGTAAACGTTACTGTTCAGGCTTTATTACATCCCAGAAAAACAAAGAAAGAATCATTGTGTTCTCTGGAACACAATCCCATGCTAGACACCAAAAGGTGAGGCTGGAATCTCTCTTCTTTAAGTACATTGTTTTTCTTGTCTTGGCTGAGACTCTCAAAAACTGGTTGCACAGCCAGAGTTAAAGGAGATTCTCCAGCAGTCAGGCTTCTTGCCTGCTCAAATGTCAAATTAGAATGAGATAAATTACTTGCAATTAAAAGTGCTTTAGTAGAAAACGGCAATATTTAAAACCATTTCAAAATGCTTAAATATTTCAATCAGTATTATAGAAACATAGCAAAGTTAGAGTAAACATGCAAATTTCTATCACCTGATAATATCAGTATTTCAGCAACTGAAAATAGCAAGGACTCCTAAATGAGCATCCTTTAAAGATTAAGGCAAACTTTCAATAGCACTGTGGAAATAAAAGTTGATAAAAGGAGGTTCAAAATCTAGGTTGAAATATTATTTGAAAGGTTTAAGAAACACAATTAATTCTTCCAAATATACATATCTTATGTTCTGTAGTAGTATGGGCAAGATGTATACCTGCATGAGTTTTATTCCAACTGACTTGAGCTCCTGCAATGCTCCTTTGCACTGTAGAATTATAAGTGAGTATCGCTGTTTCTTTAAGATGAAGAAGGTCCATTTGACAAAATAGCCAATCAGGTTGCTGTGACTGCACAAGAAATATCGTCCCCTGCTCTTTCTCATTATTTCTGATTCAACTTTGGAATTTTGGAACACAAAGTTCCAGCAAATGAAGAAAATGCTTGGATCCTGGCAAGCCACAATAGATAATCAAAATAGATTGGATGTGAAATTCTAATTCTACTGAATTATTTGCTGGTTACACCGATTTTCTTTAAATTTAAGACACGTACTGTCCCCTCATTTCTCTTGGCAAATCAGTGTAGACAGCTCTTTTGTTAATTCCACTGAACAGCATCGGAGTTGTAGTAAATATGTGGTGCAAGGATTCTGAAGGATTATACAGGTCAATATGTTTTGAATTTTGCAGTATGGTGCTGAATCACAGCAACAGATATTAGATTAAGGAAGATGTAGCAAGTATGCCTCATGCATTTGTGATTAATTCTGGGTATCTGTTCTTTCAGATAAGTAATGAAAACCAGATAGTATTTCTTAACTTATTTACAGATGCCACAGCTGGACACTTCTTTTGTCTATTAAATTCTAAAATAGGCTACAACAGTTAATGATTAACATCAACACAGAGTCACATACCATAGGTTAAATGATTATTAGCTTTGTCATTAGAGCTGTTCAGGGCTCTGATTCTTTTTCAGACAGAAATGTACAATAATTTCCCACAAGTTATTTGTATTTGAAGTGATCACTATTGGTTAGACAGACAGGATATCAATATAAAGCCTAATTGAACAAGACATATTGCATGTCAGACCTACTGACCTTTTTGGAGTTATTTTTGTAATTTAATGTTCCTACTAGCATTATAATCTTCATAAATACTAGGACATACCAAAACTAATGAAAAACATCCTGCAAAACAAGGAAACCTGCTTTTCAATAAGCTGGAATTCAGTTTTGAGACAAAACAGCACTGTATTGAAGTACATTTATGAAAAGCAGTGCAACTAACAATTTTGCAGTATCACAGGTCTCATCTATTAGCACCCACATCTTCATACTTCACTTCTGAACTTCTATTTCACTCGGTAAGGTCTTGGGTTTATCTCCATGAAAAACAGGACCGTATTTTGGTTTAAGTTTTATGAAAAGAAAATAATCTGCTCTCCTCTTTGGCCTAAAAGCATAGCCCTTGTAGGGTATTGGCAAGTAGATGTGAATAAGCAGCCAGAGAAGAAGCAGCTGAGCAAGAGGGCTGCAAAAATGATCAGTGGGATGGAACACCTCTCCTATGAGGAAAGACTGAAAGAGTTGGGATTGTTCAGGAGAAGAGAAGGCTCCATTGAGACAGTATTGCTGCCTTTCAGTTCTTAAAAGGGGCTTATAAGAAAAAATAGTGAAAGACTTTAGTACAGTCTGTTGTGACAAGGGGCGATGGTTTTAAACTAACAGAGAGGAGATTCAGGCTGACTGTGAGGAAGAAATTTTTACAGTGAAAGTGGCAAAACACTGGCAGAGGTTGCCCAGAAAGGTGGTGGATGCCCAATTCCTGGAGACATTAAAAGCCAGACTGGATGAGGCTCTGGGTAATCTGATCTAGCTGGAGATGTCCCTGCTCATTGCAGGGTGGTTGGACCAGATGACCTTGGAAGGTCCTTTTCAACTCAAACTATTTTATGATTCTATGATTTTAAGAAGTAATTTAGAAGTATTTGGTCACTCAGTGCTTACAGTTTGAGATCACCAAGGGACTCGTGCGAAATATTTCCCAGAGACACCAAATGAATTCTCTGCTTCAGCATGCATGAAATAAAGTGGAAATCACACTGTAGAAATTAGAATGCATTTGTGTTGAGGAATAACTGCTAGATTTTTCTGTTTATAAGATTACATTCTGGTCAGTTTAAGCAATTATGAAGAAGTTCATCACTGAGTGCGTACTGATCATAACTGAACAGTTTTGAAGTTATAAGGAGTTAGGGGATGGGAAAGGATTTGAAGATGCAAGGTACTTACTTTATTTGTTTGGGATTAAAATTAGTTTTTGACTAATTTTAAGCCTTTTTTCTCTCTTTTCTTGCATATGTTATTATAGCTGGGGTGATTAAGGAACATTCTTCAAAAAAAAAAAAAAACAAGTGTAGACTTTGTTCTTGTAGGATGATGACTTCCTTAAATTTATCAGTTACTGTTTAAACAGATATTTTTGCAAAGGAGTGGGGTCCTTTGTTTTCAAGTTTCTTTTTGTGTGTGCCCTTTTCTTCATATCACTGTTCTCTGTGCCTGAATCATCAAAGGCTTCAGCATTCTTGCTTTCTTTAATGCTGTTCTGTAACTTTGTTTTTTCTCTGTGACATGAGCTACTGGTTGTCAGTTAAAAAACTTCAACTCAGGATCATTAAAAAATCATCATCAACTCACTGCTGGTCAGTAGCATGCACACAATGGATCTGGTGATCTGCAGTAGCCTAGCACATATTCGTGCCAGCTGAAACACTATGGCCTGCCAGCTCTTTCCTGGAATTCACCACAACAAACTCAGAGAGAGCAGACTGTTAACTTGTTTTATGGTGGTGTTTCTGCTGCAGCCATCAGCAAGTGGTCTCCTCCGGTATCATGCTGCTTCATCCCTGGTATTGAACAGCTTTTCCTACCACATGAGAAAAGCCAATACATCTGTACCCAGATTTTGTATTAATGATATTTTTAGAATTTTCTGTTCTAAAACAATGAGAACTTAGAACAGAATAATTCAGTTACCATGAACACCTACTCCAACTCCTGACTACTTCAGGGGTGACCAAGAATTTAAGCATGCTAAGGGTATTGACCAAATGCTTCTCAAAAACTGACAGGCTTGGGGCATCGATCATCTCTCTAGGAAGCCTGTTGCAGTATTTCATAGACATACCTCATCTGGACCTTGTTTCAAATAGCTAGGGGGTGGAAAGGACAGACATTAAAGCAAGCAGCATTTGCTTGAGCCTCAATACACCTGTCTGTAAAAGTAAAGCAGATAATATACCTTTTTTTTCCATGAAATGTGGCAAATTTGTTCTATTGCACACTACCTAGGATTAAAGCTTAAATTACAATTCATTAGAAAGGCTGGTTCCATTCTTTGTCACAAAAAAAATAGGTATGTGTGAATGAAATAACTAATCAGCCATAGTCATGTCTTGTCAGATACACAATTATTGAATTGGTTCTTTCCTTTGACACAACTAAGCAAGCAGCTTTCTAGCAAGTAACCATTTGTTCATACAAGATTTGGTAGAAACATAGCGCTAGTGAAAACTGCTTTTAAGCAACCCAAGGTGAATGTTCATTTCTCAAAGTTTGAACACAAAGACTTGAATTGGAGTCAATGGTAAATAATTCCAACACTCTTGAGTGGTGTTACTGGGCTAGATGTATTTAAGGATACTAAAGATAACATTGTTTATATACCTTGACTGTATGTACAACACTAACGAAAGAGCCCCTTCTATGTGCCTTCTTTCTCATTTATCAAGTGCAGGTGTAGCAGTAGCACAACAGAAACATACTTGGATTTGAAATTTCAGAGTAGCCAGGAAGGGAAATGAACGGTTCCCTGTGCACACACAATTTCTTGTAGCATTCCTTAAGTTTCCATCTTCATTGCTGCTAACAGCTAGACCATCAGTTGGATCCATAGTACTACGGTCAATTCTAAATCAGCATCACTGTGCTTACAGGCTTACCTGTAAGTCTGAGTATAACTTTAAATTGTAACAAACATAACCAAGAAAATATGTATTAGATAAAAGTTGCAAATTGCCACCTGGAAACTGTATATGTTAATGTCTTTAGTAATGGAGAGCTCCACAATATCAATTGAAAGTCACTATTTACATGAATTTTGCTAGTTGTTCTCAAATAAATTTTTCTTTAAAACACAGCTTCTCGTGTATCTGATAAGTTGAACATGGTTGTGATAGCTCTGCAGATGTGGTTACTTGGTGAATATTCACCAACTTGTTTTGACTAGTTTCAATTTGCATAATATACCAGTTCTTTGAACATTGTTATCAAACCAATTTACATTAGTAGTTAATTAATAAGTGCATAGCAGCCCCCTCCAACATACCTTTCCTTTAATAGAGTTCCATGAATAATTTTTTAATACATACCAACTACTTGCCTACAGGATCATCAATAATTAATACTGTGGTGAATCAGAATGCCCCTGAACAACATTCAAGCACAAGAAAACATTCATAAGTATTCTCTTTAATTAACTGGCTCTACTCAAAGCCCTGCAAACTTATTCTACACTTGAAAGTCAAGTGAAGCCTTAAACCTGCATCAAGTTCACTCACAGAACTCCAGAATTCTGTTAATAATGCACAAGCTTGTGCATCAATAAGTATGTTGGTTTCATAGCAAAAGGAACTGTAGGAAAGTGAAAGAACAATTTGATCTAGCGTGCAGTCTAATCATGGACATACAAGACTTATTTCTGTTCAAGAATCTCATTGTGAGTTTAAGCATGGAAAAGAGAGCATTTTTTGAGGAGAAATCCTGAAAGTCATGTTCATGATCCACAAGTCAATGCTATGGCATTATCCAAGAGGAGCGGAGCACCAAAATGGCATATGTAAACAGGAACATATGCCACAATCATTTTATTCAGCTAAGGTCTTCCCAGTACAAAACTAGAGATTTATTAAAGCATCATTTAATGCATGTGAATGCTAGTGAAACAGAGCCTGCAGAGTGCTGAATGATCAGAACCCTAAAAAGCATAAGGATGCATACAGGTTTGCTGTAATGTGTCATTAGGAGAGAAAACAATGGACTTCACAACATTCTAGTGAGATGTAACAGTTAGAAATAATAAACCTCTTCCCCAACCAACTGCTTTTGCTCATCATGAATAAGCTTAAAGTTGTGCCTTTTTTTTTCCCCTTTCAAGTTGCTTACATTTTGAAATTCTTCTGGTGAATATGAAAAAAGTCTCACAAACTTAGATAATATAAATCTATCTATGATCTTCCATAGTTGCAATCCTACAGCTAGTCACAAGTGACCCAGACACAGTTAATCTTGTTTTGAATGGAGATGGATCAAGTCTCAAGAGATTCAGGGCCTAATTCTCATTTTCCTTTAAATGAAATAGCTTACAAGACAAAATAATTTTGAACAACAGGAATCAGACCTGCAAATTTCATTTGTTCACCTCTCCCAGCAGTCAGCTTCCCTGCACAAAAAGGAATCAATACATTTTTCAAGGTAAGCTATAGGCAGCACATGGTAAAAATTGCGATCAAACTGTTTGGCAACTGTTTCTCACCAAAAATAAGTTCAAACTATCAGTGATTGATATTGAAAACACAATTACAAAAAAAAAAATTAGAATAAACTCTTTCTAAATATTCTTAACAACCTTTAGAGCTGTGTGGATCATTACAGAAAAGAGAACACTGAGAACTACATCTCTTCTCCCCTTACCCCCATCAGTCTTTTAACTAAATAAATAGTCAGAGATTCCCTTTGACTTAATGTTATATTCTAGTTACAAAATTAAAACAACAACCCATAGTGGTTTTAGCAAGATACCAAGTAGATACCCTGGCATATTCATTAGCTCTCTAGTTTAGGGCCTTTTGTTTATGGTTCTTCCTAAAGAAACTTGAAAAAGGAAGGGATAGACATTATCACTTGCGGTTTAAGTGACATTCTTAAACTGAAGTGCAGCGAACTAAAGGAAGTAAATAACACTTTCATCTATTTTATGAAAGGCTGTAAATTCCCTTCCAAATTCAGCCTTTTCTTTCAAAGTCCTTTGGGTTTTACCGGAGTAAGTAACCAAGCAGGAAGCAGTTTAGCCAGTTTTGCAGATCAGTCTCTTCTTACACAAGAGATATACTCTCCTCTTCAGTTTTTATTCAGACAACAATAAAATTTATAGAAACCCTTGTATAGCTGTATTCTTCATACTATCCAGTTTGTTTTAAAAATTTCTTCCCCCCTTTCTATTGAACCATAGTTATGCATGCTGCAGACTCCCAGAACACACTAACCCAAGAAAGGTAGGAACTTCAAGGAGTAGTGCAGAAATCCTTACTTTGCACTAAGAACATAAATCCCATTTCCATTTTTACTCAGAGATTCCATTGACTCATTGTGGGCTTATATGTCAGCTCTACTTCATTCAAAAGAGTTTAGGGGTAAAGAGTTAAAGAACAACTATTCTAGTCAAGCTCACTTAGTCCCCAATGACATTTAAGAATTGGCCATTGAAAGTCAGATCAGCCTATTGAATAAAACACATTCTCTTCTGCTTGAAAATGTCCTTTTCTGCTTGAAAGAGCCCTTGAAAATGTTACAGAATATTTCCCCTTAGGCACACCAACCTGTAGTTCACATTAAAGGCTATTTTACTACTTCCTTACAACAGTTTGCTACATATGCTATGAACTTTTGCTATTTAAAAAAAGATTAATCAATCCAGTTACTGGATTACCTGAGTATTACTTAGCCTTGTAATATATCCAGTTCTCTAATACAATTATTAGACACACAAAAGGTGAAAGTTAACACTGTTCTGTTTCCCAGAACGATGCATTTAAACAGCTTGTCTCAATGTACCCGAAGTTTAATAAATGAAACCTTCTTACCTGCAATTTTGGCTATTAGCCCTATATTATGCCTCTGTTAGCTAAAGCCAAATGGTAATTTAGCAGCTATTTACTCTCAATATAAGTAAGTCTTGGTATTATTTTAACATTGTCTGATGGAGTTTGTTGCTACTTCTACCTCTGCCTGAGCCATCATGCTGAACTTTCTGGCAACACTTCTTTGCAAAAGCAATCCACTGTCTCCCTCCTCCTCTCCCTTCAGGCAGCAGCCCTTCATGGAAAAGGAAGAGCCATTTTAAGGGGGAACAATCTGATTTTGAGAAGAAATAGGAGACAGAACTCATTGTTCTCCATCACTGTCAAGAGAAATATATGCAGCTACTCCCACCAAAGCCTCTAAGCCCCAAAGTATAACATCCTAGCTGGTCATTCAGCATTTTAAAAGAAAAAGATCAAGAGACAGCAACATTGCTCTGACAGTAGAGTCTGTTCTTGGACTATTTTACCTGTTATTTAAATGAGAAATACTTTATCTAGTCAGATCAATGGCCCATCTGGTCTAAATATGCTCCTCTTCACCCAAACCAGGTATTGAATGCCTGGGGAAGGGCAAGCACAGTGTATTTCCCCAGCACTCACAGCTTCCTATTACATTCACCTCTGCAACTTCCCGAAACAGATATTTCCATTCATTTAGCATTTCTTTGTGGATTTCTTTTCCATTAACTGGTCCAGCTTCTTTTCATGCCCTGAGTAAACTCTCAGCTTCTACTGCACCCTCTGGGAATGAGGTCCTGCAAAGAGTCAGATAAACAGAAATGAGCATTCACAGTTTGCACCACAGAAATTAGTTTCAGGCATCGCTACCATGCATGTTAGAGCTGCACCTTTTGTCACTGGCTTTCACCTTCCTCAGAGATGCCAGAGATGAGCTGAAAGAGGTGGCATATCTATGTGCTCTATGAGTAAAGCCAGCAAAAAATATACCACCAAGAATGTTCAAGACATTTGCAGCACTTCAGTCCTGACAGTGGCATTAAAGCAAAGTTCTTCCAGTTTGCAGTCTGTGAATGGAAGATTACAGAAGAAAGCAAACAACACAGAAAAAGAAAATTTGGAGGAAGGGAGTACATACCTCTGCTTCATGAATAATGCCATGGTTGCTGGGGAGGACCATCATGCACAAAATACTATGAGATTAGAAGATTCAGAACAAACGCATTGTTTGGATGGTCATTTTACAGTAAGCTGAGACTAAGGCAATTTACTGCTAGATGAAAGGCTTGTGGTTAGTATTTCTACAGACATACACTCAAATACAAAGAGAGAAGTAGTATGCAGTCACCTCCTCCTTACCTCCCTGCCCATCGCTTCATGTGGATTAAACAAGGTCCTGGCCTATAGTCCTTAAGCCAAGTACTTTTCCAGCTTCCCAGAAGCTCATGTGAAAGAGGGAAAACAAAGTTATAGAACAGCATTAAAGAAAGAAAAAATCCTGAAGCCTTTGGTGATGATTCAGGCACAGAGAACAGTGATATGAAGAAAAGAGGATTAAAAAATAAAAAAATCAAACCTCAAAACAAAAGACCCCACTCCTTTGTAACAATATCTGTTTAAAGAGTAGCTGATAAATTTAAGGAAGTCATTATCTTACAAGAACAAAGTCTGCTTTTTTTTTTTTTCTGTAAGAATAGTTCATTAATCTCCCCAGCTACAATAAAACATGAAAGAAAAGAAAAAAGACTTAAAAATGAGCAACACAGGAGTACGCATCAGTACACATCATGCCCTCTTTTGAAGTAACTTACATTTGTAAGAACTTCAAGGTGCTAATTATTGGGTAAAGCAACATTGCAAAGACTAGTAGTTCACTGGAAGTACAAGAAATCCAAGTTTTCATTACATACTCATCACTTCCATACGTGTTTTCACATTTGAAATGACACTCCACACCTAAAGCAACTCAAGAAGCACATATCAGGATGAGTGGGATAGCAGATGGATTTATCAGAGTCATCTCAAGCCCTGCTATAAGAGGTGACAGTGCTGAGCTGGGGAAATCCACTTAGTTTGCTGTCAGAGAATACAAGTGCCTGCAACTGGTTTAAATGTAGACAAAATTAAGGACAGACATAAAAACCAACACCAACACCTATCTTTCCCCTTCCTCAAGCTCAATTTCTTTTGATTTTCCTGAGTCCTGCCAGTCCAGCTGAACTGCTGAGGTTAAGGAGGCAATATGTGGCAAAAGAGGTTGGAGGTGGGATGGTGTCTTCTGCCATGGTAGATTTAATGGCTGTCCTGCTGCTGTGGTCTCTCAGTGGTACAGGCAGCCATCCCCTGCTTTGACATGGACCATCATCCCCTCAGGGGCATTTGTCCTGAGTTGTCAGCAGTTCCCTCAGGGGCATCCTTCCTCTGGTGTGGGTTGGGGTCCTCTCAGATTTGCCCTCATCCTGGGTTTCCCACTCTCATTTCAGCATTGTCCTCCCTCTGGCCCACCTTCCCCTCATTCCCACACCTAAAACAGGATGGGACACTAAAAGGCTGATATTGCCCCACAAAAAGTAGGCTTCATCATTCCCATAATCTGGTTTAATAAAGCTCAATAGCTCCTTCTTTCAAACAGGAGGCCTCCTCTAGCCATTTTGAAAAAGTAATATGGTTTATTAAAAGAGAGATCTCTTCCACATCATTTGCAGCATTCCCTTTGCTCTGTTCAATGCTCTGCTTGCCAGCTTCAGGCTCCACAGTGCATGAGCCCCTCCACATCCTCTGTTCCTTTATTCTCCTCCACACATTCATGTCTTGGATGGTTTTCTGAGCTCATTTCTCCAACCCAGGTCTTCATCAAGGTATAAAAGCCTGTCTCATCAATTCTCTCCTTAAGAAAGGCCACTACATACAGTGCTGTATTGCTTTTTGGGGCATTTCTTCAAGCATGGCTTCCACCAGCCTCTTTTGCTGGTGCCCAGTCTTCATCATGCTCATTCCCCAGTCCTTCACATGGTGGGATGCATCTGCCCAGAGAGCAAAAAAGACAGCACCAGGAGTGGGGCTGACCTACTTGTTTATTGCATTTTCTGCTCAAGCTTTGCTTTCTAATGCGGTTTGTTTGTTTTTTAAATTATCTCTTTACTTCACCTCATGGTATTTCTCTCCCTTTAACTGAAACAGTCTCGGGTGTTTTATTCCCTTGCTTATAGGACTTGGCTCCCCAGCTTCTGTCTGTGTTAATTAACTTGGAGGGCTACCATGCACCTGGCTTATCATGGCAGAGAAGCAGGTTTTTAAGTCCCTGGGAAACTGTAGGTATTATTGCAGAGAGTTTCATTTGTTTTCATGTAAAGATTTTTGTTCAAGAGCTCTTTCTTTCCCTCTCCTTTCCCCTATGTGCTATTCCACATTCCCTCCAGTTCCATTTTAGTTAGTACCCATAAAGCACCTGCTCTCTTATTGCAAATAAGCTAAAAACTAGTGTATTGTCTTCTCAACAGAAGGTCATACCACAATGACTTTACAGGGCAACAATGACTAGAAAGACTCATCTACATTTCTTTACATTAAAATGTAGATGGAGAATGCCAACATGGATATTTCTATGCTTCCAGAAAATTCAATTTACAGGAGATAAGAGCTGAGAATACAGGTCTTAGAAATTTTCCTGTTATTCTTTTCACCTCAGGCAATTCCTATAATTTTTTCTCCTGGTTTCTTCCCTCAGAGCAAGCTTTGTGGGAAGGGGCACGGTTCAAGTACAAAAAAAATCCACACCACTGATACTGAGTTCTGGCATCAGCTGAGGCCTTCAGGCACACAGAGCAAGTAAACCAGGATACTCATCAGGTAAAGCTCCCCTGCAGGAAAGGAAGCCAGGCAATATCACATACCCACACACAAATAAACTAAAGCTATTACACCATTGATCTCAAATACAAACATTTTCACAGAAGAAATGACACCGTTACAAAGTATGTTCATGCATTAAACAAATTTAACACCTGATTACCTGCTACTCATAAAGCTATTTGACCTGGAATCTACTTCTGGGTTTTTTCCTGAGTTCTCCACTGTCTTTCAGATAAAAGTTAATGAGATTTAAAGTAAAGCAATCCAGAGGCTGCTCTGAGGTGGAGACTGGAACTATTCACACAGCTGGGGGTTAAAGAAGGAAGGAAATGGGTTTCAGAACATCTGCAGGACAGCACATTTGAAGAGATCAGTTCACATACATTTTCCTCCCACCCACCTCCATCCTTGATGAAGTCAATAGGTCACAAAGCTCAGTCCAGCCCCTTAGAAGAAGAAATTACTATTAGGAAGATGCTCTTGGGTTTTACTCTTTTATCAGAGATTCATCAACCAAATCAGGAAAGAACAGCAGAAATAATAAACTGCTTGTATTGGTCGCTGCTTCTTTCTGTGAAGGCCCCTGCAATGAGTTAGGCAAGCAAGAGCAGACAGGCAGTGATTGATAGCTAGATGGGAGAAAAAGGAGGCTGGCTGGTGAGCACAGCACCCAGCTTCATTTCTTCCCGCAGAAGTGCCTGTTTGTATTTTTGCAAGTCAACATATGCTTTTATTCCTCAACTGAAGGACAGTGATTATACTGCATCACTAAACCACAAGAAGGCTGTAGAATTAAAACCCGTGAACTCTCCATATGTTAGTGGAAAACATTTAAAGATCTTATACAAATTAACTTGAATTAAACACATTGTCTTATCCTTCCAGTCCCTTTTCCTCTCCATGAGCTGGAAGCAGCTGGTCAAAGCTGGCTGTGCTGAGCAGAGAGTGACTTGCTTTTTCTTGGTGTGCCCACCCCCAGGCAGTAACCAAGAGAAGCTGTCTGACAGGAACATCTCTGTCCTCAGCTAACTATAACAGGAGTCCAATTATTCTTTATCAGTGTTGGTTTTAATACTCAGATATTATGCATGCTGCATTTATTTATTAGCTAGATTCTTGGAAAATTAGCTTTCATATTCCAAATACAAGCCCATGCCAAAGACCAACCTCTTTCACCAACATATTTGCACCATTATTTGTAGTTTATCCAGTTAGTCACCTGCCTTTTCCATTCTTCCCCTTCAACAAACTCCCTGGATATAGGACTACATTACCTCAAATTAGACAACATCTTAATACAAATACAAATTCAGTCACAGGGCTGAAAGACTAATTAACCTGGCCACAGTATTATGCTTGGAACTGAGAAAAACAATTGAACACAGGAACCATGCTCCATGCACTGGTCAGCACAAGAGACCTGCTTATACAAAATGCAATATTGTACAGAGATCCCAGCTCTAGTTCCAGTTTGAGAGAGTCCCTAGACCATGACAAAACAGCCTTTGTCAGGTCCTTCAGCTTCCTTATGCTCTCACAAGCACACACCTAGCTTGCTCTACACAAATGACCTCAGAAAGCCTAATGCTTCTCTGGCCCAGTTTGATGCATGCATCCAGAGCAAAGGGATTTCAGTCCTCAACTCTCAGTTCTCTCCAGTCTCAATGAAGCAAGGTTTGCAGCCTGGTTCTCAGCATCTCACAGGCCTATGCAAATGCAGCCTCCTACACACTGTTTGAGCAGTCCGATAAATCATGGTTTTAAAAAGGTCCAGAAGTGAAACTGTTGCTGAAAACTGTGGTGTCTTTGGGATCAGGTTAGCCACTGAAAGTAGTTTACAGGGATTGCAACTAGAATGGTGAAGCCTTATGTCCTCTTTTTTTAATCCAAAGCTGTCTGGGTCAGCACAAGAGCCTCCTTGACTTCCAGTTGTAGCCATGCTACATCATAGAAGCGCTGAGCCCCAGACACTACTCAGCGACAGCACCATCAGCAGTATTCACAACACAGGCAAAGATACAGTGTTTCTCTACAATAGATCCAGTAAAGTGAAAAACAGCTTTTATAGAAAATAAGCAGCAATTAATCCCAGGCAAAATACAGAGTATGTTATGTTCCTTAAATGAGTCAAGTATCTTTTCATTTTGGGCAGCATTTCGCTTTTATCAGCTGCTGTTAATTCATACCTCTGTGTATTCCAAGCTTTCTGCTTACAGTGAAATAACAATGGAGTCTGGATTCTTAATTATATATTCTTGCCGTGTTAAAAGCAGGTAATATAATGATAGCATATAATATTAGCGATAATGCAACTTTGAATTAGGTTGTTGTTCTCATCATCTGAATCTTCTCAACCTTATTGTGCTGAAACACACAGGAAACCACAGGTATCCTCTGCAATGATTTATCTGTCTTCCTTAAGAAGGGTCTATCATTTTTTGTATGATCTCTAGTGGAAATCTTACCTTGAAGTAAAAGATGCATGCACATTTACTAGGAGGTCAGAAGGAGGAAACATGATTCAGAAACAGAGTTCCACAGAGCCTCTTGCAGGTCCTAGAGGAACCAGTGGCAGTCCTTCTCCCTGTATATGGCATACAGCTTTCATGCAATGCACATGTTTGAGTAGGTCTCAAAGAGGAGAATATTCGAATTCTCAGAATAATTCCTATAGGGAGCCAAAAGGGTTAGATTAGGACTGAAATAGAAGAGGGGCAGCTTGCAAGGTGTCAACCATTATAAGGAGCAAACACTAAAGCTTCCCCCAGGACTCAAGTAAACCACCAAGCTTTTTGAATCTGCAGTAACCTGTTGTTCAGTAGCTACATCTGCATTCATCAGAAATAGCTCAGGGGAACGTCTTTCACCACTGGACAGGCTGAGACCAGTGCGGTCTCACACATCACCTATGAGCTATCTATCTGCTCTCTTAAACTCCTGCAGTGCAAACCACAACTCCTTCTCCACGATCCTACATGCAGCTCCAGACCAGCTGCAGCCAACTTGCAGTGGACAGTAGACAAGAAAGAAACAAGAGCATCTCAGTGGCAGAGCTCTACTTATTTTAGCAACAGCTGCACTTGCAGGAGCCTTACAAAAGACATTGAGACACCTGCAAACCGGGGAAGTGAGCCCCCAAAACAACCTCCATTTCTTGTCAAAAGGGACCACTCAATTCCACCTCCTTTACTATCTCTAGAAAAAAAAGACCCCCAAAACAAAGAAAAAGAAAACTGTGCTAAGTACACAGTGTGGCTCTCAATCTCCTGAATCCTTGGCAAAAGCTGTAAAATTAGAGCAACGTTCCTCCTATGAGGCATCACTTACAGACACTTCACTCTGAGCTTGGCAGATCCTTCCCTCCTCCAGATTCTCAAGTCAAACCATCTCTTGACCTTTATCGTGATAGCAGCGGAAAAAAACCAAAACAAATCCCAAAGAAACCCCACCACTAACACACCAACACACCAGGTCTTTCCTCCAGCAAAGAGTGTTTCACCCAAAGGGGTGGGAGTTGTGGGTGCTCTTTGTTCTGGGTGATTGCAGGAGGCAGAGGGATTTTTGAGGTGTTTCTGTGTGCTCGTTTTGTGGGTTTGAGTTGTGGTTTTTTTTTAAGTTTGCTGTTGTCTCACAAAGAAGATATCATGACAGAAATCTCCGTCATCTTGGCTGTGGTTCCCGATAGCAATGGAGTCTATTAGTCACACAGAGCTGAATACCTCAGATAGCTTTCAATGCATAATGCTGGGATTTATTCTTTAAAAGGCATGCTTTTTATAGAAGGTATTAAGGGGTTTTTACCCAGGGCTTGTGACACACTGTTCTGGAGTGCACTGAAGTTCCAAACTAGAGTTGCTTTCACCAATTTAGCCATGTCAAACATGACCCCATGTTCCTTAGGCTACACAGGAGAAATACAAGAAACACAGGTATTTGTTGCTCCTGCAGATGTTCTGAGAAGCACCATGGCCTATTCACTGAAGACACATTTGGGGAAAAAAGAAAAAGAAGAGGGAAAAGTAATTTCTACTTGCTTTGTCTGAGTTCAGATCCATCCCCACTATAGCAGGCTTGCAGAGAGGAACCTGCAGGAAGAATTGCACTAAAAATAATTCTGTCATACTGTATACAGTAACACCCTGAGACAGAGCTCTGTAATGTGCCAGTATCTTCACTTGTCTATTCCCAACATGTCCAGAATAACAGTGCTGAAAACTATTTTCACTGTAAGACAAATCCACTAACAGCACAAAAGTCACAGATTTCTTAGCTTCTTTTTCTTGCATAGTCAAGAAATAATGACTCCAGACCTTTAACCTTACGAAAGCTAATTTCATTCTAATGGTAATCAATAGCTTTACTCATGTGAGTAATTCTAGATAGGTGCTCAAGTGCTTATATGCTCAAGGTCTAAATTGATACAAAGTACTTTGGCATGGAACATAAGATCTCAGCTAAACTACAATAGAGTGTAACTAATTATTTGTTCTACATTTGCCACCAGAGAGAAATGAGAGATGAAGCACATTGTTACTCTGATCTTAATTTCTTTTTCTTTATCCTTAAAAACCAGTAATGAAAGTAATGAAGAGCAGCAGCCTGCATATATAATGGGCTAAGTTACTCAAGTCATGCAAGTCTACACACAGATTTAAAGGGAAGATGGAGGGGGGTTTCAAAATATACATACAAAGTACTTGCACCATAAACTACCAGCCTGGTGTGCTATCATGCAGATGGACATGTGGTCAGAAAGGGGTTGGGGGCAAAAGAGAGGAAAAAAATGCAAAACAATGAGTTTCTAAATATCAACACATTATAAAGACAATAAAAGATAATGAAATTGTGCTGTAAATGGTAGAGTACACAGAGGTTTTCTCCTATGAGTGCTGAATAATCAATGGGTGTAATAATGGGTGTAAGTTTTTGCTATGCTTACTTTGTCTAACAAAACATTTCTCTCAAGGTATGTTACTTGGAAGCCGCTGAAGTGGTGCATGTGGCTAAGCAAATGCAGGGTTGCTCCCCACCGTGTATCGAACAGTACCAAATGCCACATTCGTGAGCTGTATCAGTCGGGGGGGGGTCAAAGTTACATCTCTATTTTACTTAGCTCTTTGTAAAAACTTATTTTCATGCTCCTTGGGCAGCTACATAAGGCCCACTTGCTGCAAGTGCCAGGAAGCCATTTAAAACCCTACAGGCAGAATATTCCAGAAATGGCCTAAACTTTCTCTAACTCAGCTTTGCTAGTGAGCTGCACTCCAGAAGGATACCGCAGCTTCAGCTGACCAGAGGAGAACTCCCGCTCTTTGAAACTTCTTCCTCCTCAACCACCCCAGCAACTCAAGAGACCAGGATGTGCATCTTTCAGCTACACAATCACCCAGACTGGGATGTGGAGGACATGAATCCAAAAGCTGGCTCAGGCTGTGATGTATAGCCAGTTCCAAGAGCCTTATAACCCCAGTGCTCTCCCCTTTCTCCATTTCCAGATGCTGTATTGTAAAATAGGATATGTTTTAACTAGACCAAGATGAAACATGGGTGATACGTATTTCAGAAGACATGTTCCTACCACATCTAACTATGGCTCTGGGCCTAGCTATGCTCAAAAAATATCCCAGATGTCCAGAGCCAGAAGCAATGCTACTTCAGTATCTTATTTTAATGGCATGGTATGGCTATATGTATAACCATATTAATGACAAAGCATACATCAAAGTCAGCTGCATAAGGCATTCTCTAGCTAGGTTTTTCACATTAGCATAAGAATTGGTGGATATATAATCCTCCCATATTCACACCAGAATTCCCTTCTCCTACTGCTGCTTTAATGTGATCCTTCACTCTTTCACTGATACACTCTATATTTCATCACATTTTCTAATTAAATAGGCTCTGCACTGGCTTTTTCTCCCTAACATTCCCATAATCCAAGTAAACTTTTACCCATACACAATAGAGGAAAAGATAATAACAGGTATTCACTCTCCCTTGATCACCAACAGACTATTTAACACACAGCTTTTTAGATGGGGCAGAGACATCAGGAATCACATGGGAAATGTCTCAGCAGCTAGGAGCCAAAGCACTATGCTCCCTATTGAGTGAGGTGTGAGTCATCGTAGTCAAAAGAGCTAATCAGGTTAGCAGATTTTATGCTGAATACATTTGATATAATTTTTAAGTTTCTCCTCTAAAACTTCAGTTCCCTAGAGAATGATCATTTAGGTACTTGAGAGGTATGATTAAGAACATGAAATGGTTGACATATGATAAAAATCAAATAATATTCAAGGAAAAAAATGGTATTTCTGAAAGCATACTCAAGGCTTCTCATTTAATAATTTAGGTCTCTGATTTTACTTTATTTTCTCCCCCTGCTCCATAATAACTGAAAGCTATTAGGCATAAGAAAGCTAAATACAAAAACCCAAGCACCAAACACAGGCACCTCAGTGGTTTATCAATTTGTCTTCCACATCATATAACAACACATTCAATAATCCACATATCAGACTATCCATTTTAAGTGCATTCTTACAGATATCATGATAAAAGTTTTATCTGTTGCAAGTTAAGGTACCAAAGTCACATTAGGAAGATTTCCAGCTGCTTTATATGACTTTATTCTACATAAACCAGGAACCTTAGCTCAAATTCTTTAATAAAATAACTGCTTTGCACAGTATCCTTACCTTCATAAAGCCAAAGTAAAACAAAAGCTCACTCAGACAATATTCACTTCTGCTTTTCTACTCAATAGAGAACATTTTGTGCTCATCTGCCATTATTTTAAGAGACTGATTTTTGTTAGGACATTTGATTGTCTCAGTTGGTTGAACAAGAACTTTCTATCACCTGCTGGGACTCTTTAGCTAGGAAGGACCTTTTACAAGGAAATCTCTCATGATTAGTTTATAAATACTCCTCCTTCAGCAATGCTGCAGCTAGAGGAATTTCTTTGTGCATTGTAGCACGCAGCACTAGTTAAATGTATTACCTTTCAACAGATCTCTGACCTCGGCTCTGCTTTGGGTAAAGAAGTATCACTAGCAACTGTTACTTTTGCTAGATTTAGGAGTTACACAAATGCTATGGTCCTGGTCTTCAGAGAGCTCAGTGGCAAAGCTCTGGGGGTCTGTTGCTGTGCAGCCTCACACAAACACTTCAATTTTGCTGTGCAGCCTCACACAAACACTTCAATTTTAATGTGTTTCCCAAAGGTTGGCTTCCTTATTTCTCCATGTCTTATCCAGCTCTTGTGTTTGGCTTTTTTTCCCCTGTTAAAGTTTCGTTTCATTTGCTTTCTATTGCTAATGACTTTTTAAAGACTCGGTTCCCAGGTAATGTTTTGAACTGTTCCTGTGCCAGTTTGCCATGATTATTTCTATGGGTTGCTGCACAATTTGTCTAAAAATTGCATTGTTTTCTTGCATGTTAATTAGGCTGAAAAAAGGTCGAGAAGCTTCTCTGGACATATTGGGGGATATAGCCCTCTCTTTTAGCAGCTCAGAGATAGGAACAGGTAGAAACAGAGGTGCTTGATGAGACAAATGGAGATACAGCCTGTTAAGAAGTCTTTGCTGCATTTTCTTGTCTCTTGATTCAAACAACATAGCAAAATTCTTATGGAAGGTTAAGTTTGGGATCTGTCATATAATCTTACTTTCAGAATAAAGTAAAAATGAGACCTGTGCCTGTAGTGAATTGAATAGAAAATAATAAACCTAGCTCTGCAATATATTTCCTTGGGGATATCCTGTCAGAGTATCTCCTGTGTTTTTAACATCACTATCTTTTGCAATGGGTTGTTAAAGCTGCTGTTAAACTGGTGTATTCCAGCAATAGTCTATGGTACGTTAATGGTATCAGGAGGGACAAAATTAAGCCATGTGCCTGATTTGGGTTTTGTGCAGGAAAATGAGAAGATGAGAGATCCTTCTATGTAAATGATGTGGGCCTTCCTAAAAGGCATGCCAGGATAACTGAATAGATAAATACCAGCAATTAAAATGCTTTAGTGAAGAAAACAATAATGAAATAAATCAGAAAAAAAACAAAACAAAACAAAACAAAACAAAACAAAACAAAACAAAAAAAAAAAAAAAAAAAAAAAACAAACCCTGCAGCAGATAGAAGTACTTGGATTTGTTGTCTTTTTTATTCCTCCTAAATTACTATTTAAATACATAAAGATCTATTATTTTCAATGTTCTGGTCTTGAATTCTGTGTCATTGCCTTAAAAATATCTAATGAAAAGATATTACTTATGCTATAGGAATGAGTAAGAGAACGCCTTCAAGGATAGGCTTTTCATTATGTTAAAGTGCCTAAGTAAATCCAAAATCTGCTCTTTCACAGTCTGTCTTACAGATATCTAATGGTTTGGTGAGAGAAATGGTAGTTTATAAACACTTGAATGGAGAATTGTCATTGCATGTATTATTTCTGTTTTAAAACATACAGTGTAGTCTCTACCATTATTTTTGTACTTACATATTTTTATTTCTCTTTGAGTATTTAAGTCTTTTAAGTCTTTAAGTCTATCCTAAGAATTTTCTTCTGTTCTGATGGGCAAATTCTGATGGGCTTACATTAAAAGAAAATGCTTTTCCTGAGTTAGTGAGATCAAACTTCATTTTCATCAAGATGCAGAAAGGAGACAGTGGATTAAATACTGAATTATAAATGCAGTGATGTCCTGAATAAATACAGTTCAGTAAAGAGGTAAACTTACCTCTTTTGAAGGGGTTTGTTTTTCTCAAACTATTTCTATCATCTCAGGTAGGACAAACCCAGAAAAGCAGTTTCCCAAGGATGTGGATTGTCTTCCTGAAACCTTCATCTACAGATATTTAATGTCTCTTAAACATAAACTTATTCCCAGTAAGGAAAAAAAATATTCTGATTCTGCAGGTCTTAGTCTTTCTTTAGAAGAAAATTAAACTTGTACAATTCACAATCAGATCAGTCAGATCGATCTCCCATCCCTTAGAAAATGGGTTTGGGCTATCTCGGGTGCTTCTTAATTTCAGCAGATTTTGACTGAGTGTTAAAGGATTCAAAAGGCTTCAATTTTTTTTCAGATTTCATTTAAATAAGTAGAAGGAAAACAAACAAAACCATTAAACTGTTGCAATTTCTATAGGTTGAAAGAATGCAGTGGGAACCCCTTTCCTAGCATACATAAAAGAAAATGTATTTAGGATTTTCCATGCACATCAAATGCTTCTATTTGTACTTTCAGAATCTGAGAATCCAACCCCAGGAACTCCACATGAATCTGAGGTTTATTTATTCTGTTTTTTAAGTAACTCCTGGGTAAAATATTCGCCCCTGCCCAACATAAGAGCTCAAGGGCAGGTAACCAAGATCGAGGTGGAAGTAGAAAGGAATTGCTATTTCAGCAACTGTTGTGGCTGAGCTGGAGATGAGGACTTGGGCTGGTAGGTACAGATACTGGACAGCGGTAGGTTTCTTGTCCAAAAACAACACCAAAATATTTCTCAAAACTGAACATAAACTCTGAAAACTCCTCCCATGCTTTCATTCTGACCCAGTTTCATGAATCTATCTTCAAAGCAAAGCAGACACTTTATCAAGCTGAAATTTCATTAAGCAGAAATATAGCATGTTTGGAAGTGCTCTCTTGCCTTTCTATTTCATCAGCTGAGAACTGCTGATGCACCAAAACCCTTAAGAACTTGCTGAGTTAACAGTGGATACTTTGTAAATCGTGTATTCCCCTATTTTCTTCTTGAATCTAAGCAATATAAAGATATAGATGTAATTGTTGCTATACTTTTTTCACCTAATCTCTTAAACCTACTGAACTCGTGCATTTCACAAGGAATTTGCTGCCCTCTAGTGATTGGTTGTATAAAGCATGACACAGGAAACTGCTTCGTTCTTCAAGAGCTTTGCTAAGAGCGCGAATAGGTATTTGGATATTTATTTCTTAAGCTTTGAACCTTTATAGTGCAAGTCATGAAAATGTGTATATCTTGTATTGCAATAATACTGGCTAAAGAGGATGCAGCTTTTGTTACTGTGAAAAGCCAGAAGCTCTGTGCACCTTATTGTTTGTTATCTTCTCCTTTATAGAAAGCAAGAAAATGAGTGTGTGCTTTTAAAAATGACGTGTAAGAATACTCTTTGTAACGTTTCATATAACAGTTCTCTGTTCATACCGGGGTTTATGAAGTACTGGATGGCAAATTATATCGTTTTGAACTCATGCTGCATAGTTGTGTCACACTGAAGACCGTGAATGAATGCCCTCACCACTGGGCTTTGCTTTTCATTAGTTGAGGCACAAAATCATGCAACTGAAAGATTTTTAGCAAGGAATTAAGTACATTACATACTTACTGCCTCCAGGATCCAGAAAGCCTCCTGCTGAGACCTCAGAAAACATGAACTAGAAACCTTTTAGAAAGCAAGAGACTTGCTTTCTTCACTCTTTTTATGAGTGTCACTAATCTGTCTTGAAACATAATAGGGACAATTGCTTACAGTATTGAATTGTAAAGTATTGTCTTGCAAAAAATATCTTATAGTAAAAATCTGTCAAAGCAGGAATATATCCTGGCATGGTAAAGAGACAAGCAATTAGCAAGGCCTGCATTTACCAGATGGATTCAATGTTTACATAGTTGCTGCTGGAAAACACAGAGACATTATTGAGACTGCAGCGTGTGTGAGCTTATCAAAAAAGAGCAGTGGTTAGCAAACTGGTTTTGTGTTTGCTACAACATCTACTGAAATACAGGAGGAGCTTCCTGAAATATGGACCAACAGCTGTTCACATCCTAAACCACAGGTTTTGCTACTGTTTCACAGTTAGCACACTGAAACCTCTGACCTTGGTGGGATTGTGAATTTGATTTGGTATTGCATGTCTGGCTAGGGGGACATGCAGAGGGCCAGCAGCAGGTTCTGCATTCACGTGAAGGTCCTGAAGTTTCTGCCTGGCACAAATCAGTTCTTGAGAAGAATCTGAGAAGGTCTGGATGATGAAAGCTGACACTAGTTTCAATGAAAAGGTGAGAAAATATGCTTCAGAAGATTACCCCGTGCTCATTTTTGTGCTTCCCTTCAAACAGGATCTCAATGGTGGCATTGATTGCCAGTTTGATAGCAATAACATGGGATTAAGCATTCAGTCTTTAAACTCTTATCTGCAGTTTATCTTAGAGATAGGGTTCTAATGGAAAATCCATGTAGATATTATTGTTGTTTTCAACATTCAATACTCCCTTATCAGATACCTTCTACAACAGTTTGTCAGACCATGCTTAAGTGGAAAGTAGGTAGCAGGAAAGTCTGTGCTGTTCCTACCAATGGGGTCATATATTCTGCTTCCTTCTTACAGAAGTAACACAATCATCTAGAAAGCAATTTCTGTAAATGTGAAAACCACTAAGTTTTCAGGCTTGCTGTTCAGTTTACTCACTGGACAGTGTGTTTAACCCTTAAATAATCTCTTGAACTCTATAATTTAAGAAATCAACATGGCTGATCTCTAACTAAATAGAAACACTCTTGTCTGGGCAGATCAAACTCACTTTTTAATTGCTCAGAAGGAATTAGTTTGGTCTCTTTTTAAAAAGAAATCTTGTCACCTACTTAATTGCTTTTTGCGCTGAAGGCTTTAAGTAGGTGTCACTGAAATCTTTCCCACACACAAGCCTGTAATTCTGCAGAGAAAAAGACTAGAAATGTCTGGGGTTTAGCATATCACAAATTGATTTCAAAACACAGGAGGAAAACCAAAGTATAGAAAATTGAGAAATTGAAACCCAGTTTTAAACCGAATGCTCTGTCTGCTTATTAAGGCCACATTTTGCTGCAGTAAGAAGAAACTCCTAAAAACTGTGGTTTGTATGATGTTGAGTTCATGTGCCTGGGTCTGGCATCAGTCTGTGCTGCTTAAAGCAACAATAATCTGGAGGGCTTCCACAGAATGCACTGCACAAAACACCTCTGGGCACAGCTCCTTCAGCTCTTCATCCATCTGAACTCCACAAGCATCCATCTGCACTCCACAAGCATCCATCTGCAGTCCCGTGAAAGAACCATCTATGGGTGTCTGGATGAGACTGTGCTGGACACCAAAGGCTCTTGACTTAGCTGCAGAAAACAATTCCTCCAGTCTATGATCACTGCTTCTTAGAAACATGCCCATGTGAAGATGCACTGGCCCTTTACTGGTCTGGATGATGCAATATAGTATAGAGCTACTGGAGAGTCACAGTGAGGTGTTTAATCAGAGACTTCTTTGTTATTACTGTATATTAAACCCTTGTATTTCCCTTTTACTGGATCTTATGACTTCTCAGATGACGCAAGCATTTAACCTTAGAAAACAATAGAAGAATGTGTGTGTCTATATATATATATATGAACAATATGCATTTATCTAAATTAATGCAGAAAAAAATAGTGCACAATACAGTGAAAATCTTGGACATCTTATGTGTTGACTCAGTATTCCTGTACAGTTCTAGACAAAAATTTCACATGACTGATTGAGCCAAAATTGAGGCAATTAAAGCAAGGACTGGATTGTATAGAAGTGCAAAGACTTCAGGCAATCCAGAAAGGCAGCTGTAAAGAACACAGCTCTATTCCTCTACATCCTTGGCCACAGAAACATGTTCATGTACTAAAATGCTGACTTCAAAGGAAGTTGCAATATCTAATGTTTGTCAGTTTAGTTAGTCTTTGATTTTGCTTAGAATAGCTTTTCGTGTGTTAGACAAGCTAGTCAGAGAGGAAAGACAAAAAGTGTGTCCAAGAAAATACATTCTTGTTACTGTTACTTGAAGAGCATAGTAATAGTGAGAATTAAAAAGAAATAATAAGTGGGCCATGGATTTACATACCTACAACAATAATGTTTTTACATAAACCATTTGCTGCTGGTTCATTTACAGAAGCAAGTAGGGTGTTAAAACCTGACTGGACTTGCCCCATCACATTGCTGCAGCTACTGTAGAAGACTTCCAGTGCCTTTTGCATTTCTAATGAGCTAGTGTCTGCCTGATTGATTAAGGTCCTTATAGTCTCCATCAATAAATTAATTGAGCTGAGTCACTTTGGGCTCTGAAGCTCTTCTTGAAAATGAACCCTTATTAAGGATAAATACTCAGTAAGTATAGTGCAAGAAACCAGAAAGTGCACTGCCTAAACTCTGGAGAGGAGCTCAAGCTGGGAATACAGGTAGAAATAAATATCCATCTTCTTGTCATCCAGGGTAACAAGTGTAAAGAGATATGATGTGGGAATTGTCACTGTGCAACATACCTACAGCGTCTGCTGTTATTTTTACATGGTTGCAAGAGCTGGCTGCTGTACTGAAAGCTTTAGATATAACTTCATAGAAGTTCCTTATCTCCTACTATTTGAATCTTAATATATTATGTAGGCAAATTGTTTTTTTAAAATTGATTAATAATTCCATTTGTTTTGCTTCAATGTTTGAACAGCAAGTATTATGTAGAAGAAAGCAGCAGATGTGATCGCTCTTGACTGCAGTGAACTTCAGTGGGAATTTTGCATGACAATATGAAACAAGCAAACTTTTGCCTTGATAAAAACTTCCATGGATGGGTATGAAACTTGTCAATGAAAGCATTCAAGTAGCTCACAGCAGTTTAATGTCAAAATGCAAGATGTACATCCTGTCTCCTGTTCTGTTCAATGTGTATGTAATGCAGACAGCACAAAATCTACAATTGTTCTTCAGATGATTGGAGGATGGGGTTAAAACAGTGTGATCTCAGGGAAGCAGAGATTTGAGGTATATGGGTAACACTAGCTGGAGAAGAATTATGTGGGATGATGGCTCAACACATGGCGGATCTGAGTTAGCAGTGCCCTGCTGCATCAACAACTTGAAGGTGTATAGGCAGCCCAGCCTGAAATATAAGGAATATTCTTCTCTGGCCCATGCTGGAATATTCTTTTGGGTTTTATGCACTAAATGTGACCTATTTGAAAACAGTCTTGGTGGAAACAGTAAGAATTCACTCAGAAGCCTGACAACAGACATAGAAAGACTGGAGGTGCTGAGGTTAGATAGCCTGAAGGAAAGACTGAGACACACAGAGTCAAATACAGAAAAACCTATCGAAGAAAACAAAGAGAGTAACTTGTTCTCCACGTTTGTGGCTGACAGGACAAGTAATGGGCCAAAAGGCCCAAGAATCTAGAAGTGATCTGTGTTATTTACGTGACTTTATGCAGAAACTGAAGTCATCCTATAACCCCAAATTCTCTTTCTCAATAAATTAGCAGTCTTTATCCAGAAGTTGCTTCCAAGCACAATGTGTTTCACTTTTAATACAGAGATTGCAGTACCACTCACCAGAGTGCTGACTCCTGTCTAGCCTGCTCTGCAAGGCCCCTCTTTAAATGCAGCAGTGAAGTACAGTCTGTGCAGAACTGGACTGGTTTACTTCAACTATAATTCCTCTTTTGCCCAGGACTCATCTTGTCTGATCACTTTTTTCTCCTCTTTTATCTCTCATCTAAGAATAATGCCATTTACTACTCCTACACCTGTCAAGAAACTAAAAAATATTGTCCTCACATTTTGATAAGAGAAATGGTGCAGCTGCTGCCAATAAATGCATTTTGAAGAACTGGAGAAATATTAGGGTGTAAACTTAACTAAGAGGCAGTCTTGCAGGAGGCCTGTAGCACAACTTCCTTATGGCCAGAGAATCCCAGAGACAGCTTTACTGCTGTATATTTAATTGCTGGAGAGAGATGCTGATGCTGGTTGTTTGGAAGCATCAGTGTTTTCCAGTCTGGAATTCCCTCTTTACTCTTTATGTAGGGCCACATAATAAGAGGAATTTGCTCTGAGCGCTTAAATCATGCTGGGAAGGCTCAGAGCAATTCCATTTCAGCAGTTTGCAAGTTGTTGTACATAAGCTAATAATGATGGATGAGTTTAATACTCCACTGTTCTACTTTACAGCAATTTATTGGAGGTAGTACATGAACAAGCAAAGCCTGAGAGTTGTTTTCCTCCAAACATCTGTTTGATTAGTTATCATTGCTGGACTGGGCACATAAAATGATCCAATTAAGTCTTTCAGGGTTCAAAATCAAGCAGCATTTCTTTAATTTCTTTAAGGAGCTCTGTCAGATCTATATATTAGGATAAAGCTTCCTTTTTCTTTCAAAAGTAGCTGTTACATTCATTATTGATTTCAGCAGGGTCCAGCTAAAATTAAAGTTTCCTACTTCATGTAGAAATATGATATTCTGACAGGTTTCTTTCATCCCAATTGAAAATTTAAACTCAACATTATCTATCAAATGGAAATTAAAAAAAATAAATGCCATCATCACAGTTTCCCTTTTAATGCTGCAGCATTTAGAAACTGTATGATATGTAGGGTTTTAATTATCTTGAGGTCAACCTTGGATGAAAATTGTTTACTCCCAGTCACTAAATTCAGTCAAACCAATATTTTCCAAGAGAACTTAATCTATCAGAAAGCTTTGAGCCAGTATAAGCAGTGCCTTGAAGGAATTGCCCCACTACTTTATCTTCTTCTCATACTTTATCTATGACTCTTTTCTTATGTACTCTGACTGCAACAAGGATAGGGCAAGAGAGATGCTCCCTTGAGGGGGATGCCAAATAAAGGGTGTTATGCCCAAGCTCAATACCATGGATGGATCTTGGATGCAGCAGGTGAGTGCAATAAGCAAAAGGAGCCCTTGGGAAGTTGGGCTCCAGAGATCAACCTCTTAACCTCTTACTTGGACTCTGTGGTGTCTGTCAGCCTTTCACGGCTGGCAGGTTACCTCCCATGTCTTAGCCTGTGACTGGGCCTCCCAGGCACTGCTTCAGTTTCAGTAGCAAGAACATCCATGAGAAGGGGTAAGGAAATTATTTCCACAGTGTAGCTTAGAATAGAAGTAACAGGATATTCAGATGGAATAGCAAAGATAAATTACATGGGCTCTGCTTCTAACTTTGATTCACAGTAAAAGAGAAAAGGGGTTTAGTGAGAGCCATGGGACCTGATATGAGCTCTCTATCTCTGCTTATCACAGAATCACACTTGAGCCACTGCCCAGGACTGAGCAGAAGAGGTACTTGGCAATATCAGCAGAGTAATTCTAAGTGAAGCAGACATCTCTTCTACAATTAGACTGTGTGTCCTCCCTCCCCTTTCTCTTTTCCCTGCCTTCCTCCCCTTGGAGCTCATATAGCTTTAGAAGAGGATTTTGGAAACTCCCCCTTGAGAAATGATTTGGTTTAGCTGGAAGGTTAAAGTCCTCAATTCATTCTTCTCTTGTTTTTGTAGGCATCAGGTTATTCTTCAGTAAGACAGATTTTGATCATGAGGAGATCATAGATTGTAGCACTTGGTAGTGAATGAGGGAAGAGCACTGCCTTGAATTCTCTGTGTATTGTTTCATCTTCACATTTTATGGGTTTCTGTAGTATTATCTGCCTAAAATTACAACACATGGTGGGAAGTTTGGCATAGTACCAGCGGCTTTGGGCCAGGTAGGGGTGGCAAACTGCTGTGAAAGGTTTTCGTAGC